>APFE030404983.1:27019-46832 GCA_000404065.3 Pinus taeda
TACATCATTGACTGGTAATCAAGTGGTTTCTACCATGTTCAACTTCGACACATTCATTCACATGGATAGAATCGTACTAGTTCGAGAAGTAGAAATGAAGACCCTGGATCTAGTTTCCACCATCCAGGCTGCGAGAAATTTTGTTATCATTATATAGTGGACTATTCATAAACAGACGGCTGTTCCCATACTGTGTCCATATGTTCCTACTTGTGATGTAATACAAAATCATTCTTGTATCATAACAATTTTAGATAGTTCTTAGTCAGTTTTGATCTTAGTATGGGAATGCCTACCTTAGCGATGATATTGTCACATATATATATTTTGTGTCGAATGTTTTTTACAGGTTCCGACCGGGGTATCCACAGGAAGATCCTTGAAATGACAAAGTCCTTCACTCTTCTTAGATGATCAAAAACCATCCTCATCTATTATATATTTCGCACTTTAGGGGGCAATCTGTTACACAAAATATTGTCACCATGACTTTCTACAGTTTGTGTGAGTCCATCAACACTCATACTTACCTCCTTTGCAAGTCTTAAGCCTCAGCTCTTCATGTCAAACCTTGTAAATGGGAGAAAGACCTTAAAAATATCTCAAATCCTGGTTTCGAACTTTCTCCTAGCATTGCCTGCGGTGCTGCACCCAATGGTCATGTTTCTTGTGAACCTGACCGTTATGTCTGTTAAGTGATCGATGCGAATCCCTGTAAAAGTTAAAAAGGCGTGAATTCATTCTTAAAAACTCATCTTGGGTCACTTCTAGACACTTCTAGAAGGAATATTGCACTGGCAAGTCCGCTCCACCTTGTTTCATCCATTCCATAACTAAGGGAGCTAACTCCATGATATGAGGTGCTTATCCCATTGAAGGAGGAACTTATCCCTTCAATGGTGGACCTGCAACTTCCTCCATTTGCACTATAAATTCAGGCATTGGGCTAGTTGTAGGGGGGGTTGAAAGCTAAAGATTCTTGAGGGTAAATGCTACTGGAAATTAGACTTCCTTTTTGAGCTTGTGAGAGGAGAGATCACATACCTTTCATTTCATTTGGGAAGTGAGTGAGGCTTGTCAAAGTGGAGGAGACTCCTGCTGGACTGTGGAAAGAGCTTGTGCAACAACAAGGCAAAGGTTGTAAGGTTCTTTTATTCATAAATTTAATCCAATCAAGTTTGTTTTTCTCAATGAACTATCTCTAATGGTTTATTTTATGAGCTCCTTGATCTTCATAATGAACATGTTTTATTATAATATCTTTGTTGGGTGTTCTTTGATGTGTGTTTGTTTGTGTATGCAGGTTATTAAAAGGGAACTGCTTGAAGTTGTTAAAAAAACGCTGCCACAAACAAGCGTTGGACCGAGCTAGGGTCTATTACACCTCTTAGTTTTCATTTATGAATTGAAACATGTTTAGGGAAAAGTAGATTTGTTTGTACTCCTTGTTGCTAGATATCATTCGATACTAGGGAGATCGGTCTTGTCTGCAAGAACGATTTATCTGGCCAACAGGCCTTGAATTGGCTAAGTGCTGGCCATAGCAGGACAGTCAGCAGGAGAACAAGTTTACAATGTAGGGTATGCTTCAGGATCGAAGTAAGACATTGTAATAGTTTCTCATTCGCATTTGATTAATAAGAAACAACGAAGGGATATTTCCCATTTGGGTTCCCTTGAAAATCATTATGGTTTTGTGATGTTTTGATGGTTGCATGTCATTGAATGTGTTTTTAAATTGTGATTTCATTCCGCAAAATAAATATGTATGAAATTTTTAATATGTTGATATCAATTCGATTTCATTAGTAGTAGAAATTTTATTTTAATTTCTACATGGTATCAAAGAAAAAATCACACTAGAAACCAATCAATAGAGATTTTTCTTCATAGATTTTGATTTTCAAATTGAGTGAAGAAATTTTCTTCTGCGTAGGAAAATGTCTTTCTATGGATTGATATTGGAGTATGCCCTTGAGGGAACCTCAAATTTCATAGCATGGAAGGACAATATGGAATCAGTAATCGATGATAATGGTGTGTTGCAGTACACCAAAAGTGACATTCCATATCTAACAATATCAGATGCAAAGCAGTTAGCCCAGTGGAAGAAGTATACCACAAAATCTAAGAGGATCATCCTAGAGAGTGTGAGAGACCACATAGTGTCGAATTCACATGGCAAGGGGAATCCCTTTGCTATGTGGAAGACCCTCACTGAGCTATTCAAAATTGGTAGTGATGTCAAGAAACTGGCATTGAGGGACAAGCTCAAAAACATCTTCATGAAGAAAGGAGAAACCATTCCACATTATCTCTCCAGGTTCACTCACTATCGAGATGAGCTTGGAGGAGTTGAAGAAAATATTCCCTATTTATAACTAGTGAGCCTAGCTCTCGTAGGCCTTCCAAAATCCTAGCACAACTACTAGGACTTTGTAAATGGGAGGGACAAATTTCGAAATTAGGATAGAATCTGGTCCGATCTAGTGTAGGGAGAAATTTGACGGAACACTAGAGATGGAGTAACATCCAAATTTGAGGAGGAAGAGAATTTTTCCTTGGTTGGGAAGGGAAAGAAGGCCCAAAGAAAGCAAGAGTCCAGATAAAACAATGGAAAGAAGAAGGACTTATGCAAGATAAAAAAAAATTCATTGTCATGAATTCAGGAATTATGCAACAAAGTGTTCGCACAAGAAGTCTAACAAGAAGCCTTCAGAAGGAGTAGGAGGTGAAGCACTTGCCTCACAATTCGAATTAGAATTAAAACCGATTGCATGCACGATGAGCACTGGAATGGGGAGTGTGTGGTATCTATATTCAGGTGCCTCATTCCATATGATAGGATGCAAAGAATTCTTTAGTAGCTTAAAGGAGAAGGATCTCCAAATGCACATAGAACTTGGGGATGATGGGTAGTACAATACCAAAGGAATTGGTACCGTAACCTTTGAGAGGGAGTTGGGCTCCCATATTCATATGAAATATGTCATGTATGTACCTGGGTTGAAGAAGAACCTGATCTATGTAGTTGTATTAGAGGATCATGTCTATGATTTTTTATTTATTTATTATTAGTAAAGGAAAAGCATTTTTGAGACATGTAGCCACTCGGTAGGTGAAACAAATTGGAGTTCGAGTGAAGAATCTCTACAAACTTGAGGTGGAAGCTTGCACTGCACTAAGTAGCAAGGCATGATAAGTGTAGAGTTGAGATGTTGGAGAACTTTGGCCTAAGTGCGTGGGACACTTACACAAATGAGCATTAAAAATCATGCACCAGATTACCACTAGTCTCGCGAAATGCACCCTTCACCATCATGATGTCTTTAAGGGATGAACATTAGGTAAATATGTCAAATACACCTTTCAATGTCAAGATGGAAGATCTAGAGAAATCTTAGAGTGAGTCCACTCTGATGTATGTGGACCATTTTCTACAACTTCTACAACAAAACAAAAATATTATGTGATTTTTGTTGATGATCTTTCTAGAAAATGTTGGATCTTATTCATGTAGAAGAATGATGAAGTTTTCTCAAAATTTGTTAAATTCAAAGCATTCATTGAAAATGAGACTGGTCAAAAAATGAATTCCCTGAGAAGTGATAATAGAGGAGAATTTGTTTCTAGCACCTTCAAGGACTTTGTTGGAGATAATACTGAGAGGGGGGGGGGGGGGGGTGGGTGAATCAATATTATCAAATCAATTATTTTTCATTTTACATTCAGATCATATACGCTACTTCAGTTAGATAAAACCGCGTATATACGCAAATTCAGATAAGGAAACCAGTGTACAACATGCAAACTTATAATTCAGTTTACTCTACAAATGTTGATCATTAATATGTGCATCAGAACTATGTAAATAGTAACCAAGAACAGTAAAACAGAGCAGAAGAAAATTACACACAAGAACACAAGATATAAGGTGGAAACCCAATGTGGGTGAAAACCACCTACTGCAATTCATCTCTATCTTTTTCAATTAGAAACTTCTGTTTACAATGATTTTGTACTGGTGTAGTCCTTTACCAGTACGCATGCTGCAACCTGCAGAGAGCTACAACCCTCTCTCATTCTCCAGCTTCTCCTGGAAGGGAGCTACAACCCCCTTAGCTCTTGTACTGGCTGAGCTACTAGTACGTAGGTGCTGACCTATTGAAGGCTTCAAGCTTCTCTTATCTTCCAAGGACCACGTTTCATAAACTTTCAGACTAGATCCATGAATAACATCAATCAATCATCAAGTATATCTGCAACAATCAATCTCCTTTGAACCACCCAATATAGAATCAATCAAAACACTTCTCAGAATGTTGTTACCAGAAGAACAATAACAGTAACTAGACACTAATTATGAACCCAGAACACTGCAGCGATAACCAGAAGTAGCTAAAGCATATTTTATGAAACATACGCTACTTCACTATACTGAAACCCTCGTACATACGCATATGTATCATTGTCAACCTACGTATACGCTTCTGTGACTACCTGAACCTGCGTGTATACGCACCTTCGCTGCGTTGAACCTGCGTACAGATCTATGAAAGACAGATTTCCCTTTTAAAATATTCAAGCATTAATTAAACCCAGATTTTCAAATTCATAGATCAATTCATGCGTCAAATACAGTATATCATAATCACACAAAGATACTACTATTCAAGCTTTGAGATTTGACCCATCAATAGAACTTATCCATTTCGCAGCATTCAGGTTCCTCCTTGATTGAGATTCAACAATGCACCATAACTAATTACCAGTGTTCCAGATCTTGCTCACCTTCAGATATTCAATGCTTAGATCAATCATCTTGCCAAATGATCTCCTTGCCATTTTATAGTTCAGGCCTTTCTCAAACCATGGTCCAAAAGCATTAAGAATCCAATACCAGGGACCCAATACCTGCGTTCAACACCTTGGATGCAATACCATGGACCAAAACCATAGGTTCAAGTACATTGGACTAAATACCATGAACCAACCATAACTTTTCCCACATGTACGTGCTTTTCTTTGCATGAAATTGCGTGCATACGCATACACACTTTTTGATTGGTGATACAGCATGTATACACGACTTTGCTGAGAGGAACCTGTGTATACATTATTTTCTTCCATTCTGATTGCCTAAACTGTGATCTGCCATCTAAGAACATTTCCATCAAGGACAACACCTGTGCCATGGTGCCAAACCTATGTCATAATGCCAACAATCTCCCCCTTTGGACTTGATGGCAACCCCAAGATCCTCAAATTCATTCTCCCCCTTTGTCATCAAGGGCAAAGGGTTATGCTCCCCCTGAGTACATGTTGAAATCTTTGCTCTGCTGTGCTGGCCATGCTCCCCCTGACTGTAGGCAAGATCTGCAAAAATATGTTCTTCAAGAAGAACTGTGACTCATACATCATAACTGACCTTCCTATCATCAAGGACTCTATACATATATCTATCACCCAACCAAGTGGGGATCATCCTCCCAAACAAGTGGGGATACATCAGAAACTTACATATGACGACCAAGTTCATTACAACAATCATCCCATGCATAGTGGGGAAACCAAAATAGGTCATTACATGACCTTGATAAGAAAAGAAATACATGACATAGAGACAAAAACTTACAGCAAGATTATGATAACAACTATCATCAGCGACATTTGTCAATCACTATTCAGTTCAGCAACCATGCTCTCCTTCTGCAGCTGATCCCAAAAAACAGCTTGAGTACTCAAACCAAGAGCTTCTAAGGTAATGCCAACAATGCATTATTAGAAGTTTATCTACTCCCCCTGAACCTGTGCCAAATTGTGTCTTATAGACCCATATCAGACTCTTTTCAACCAGAGTTTGTCCCTACTAATTTTCTTCAAACCACCATATACGCGACTGCATCTGCATAAATCGACGTATGTACGCGGATCCTCCTTAGTCAACTCGCGTACAACCACATTTCTCTAAAACAGACAGGTTTCAACAGCAAGATGATGCATCAACTACTCCCAGTTTCTGCCTTAGATATTCAAATGTTTCCCTGGGTAGTGGTTTGTTGAGTATATCAGCAACTTGTTCTTTGGAGGGAACATACTCCAATTTGACCTTTTGTTCCAGCACTTGTTCCCAGAGAAAATGATACTTGATCGGTATGTGCTTAGTCTTTGAATGCATGGCAGGATTCTTTGAGATGCTGATTGCACTTGTATTGTCACAAAAAATGGAAATAGGTGGAGTACAAGTGATTTGAAGATCTTGCAATAGTTGCAACATCTAAAGGATTTGTGTGCAACACGATGCAGTAACTACATATTCTGCTTCAACTGTAGACAATGCAATGGAACTTTGTTTCTTGATAAACCATGATACTAATCTAGAACCCATGAAGAATGCACCTCCACTAGTGCTTTTCATGTCATCCACGCTACCTGCCTAATCTGCATCTATATATGCATGAGGCGTGAGATCTGTATCTCTAGGATACCATAAACCATAGTCTTGTGTCCCTTGAAGATACTTGAAAATTCTCTTAACTGCCTGAAGATGAGTTTCTTTTGGGTTTGCCTAAAACCTTCCAACTATCCCTACTGCATGCACAATGTCTGGTCGGGTACCTGTCAGATAAAGTAGACTACCAATCATGGATCTATAGGTTGGTTGATGCACTGCTGCCGATTCATCATTTGCGCTGAGGCTACATCCTGTCACCATAGGGGTACATACTCGTATCGAATCCTCCATCCCATATTTATTCAAGATTTGCTTGAGATACTTGGTTTGTGATAGAAAGATGCCATTTTTGTTTTGTTGCACCTGTAAACCAAGGAAATATGTGAGCTCTCCAAGTGGGGACATTTCGAATTCTTTCTGCATTACCAAAGCAAGGTTTTGACTCATGATTTCTTCATTGCTGCCAAAGATGATATCATTAACATACACATCAAGTATTAGCATTTTATCATTGTCTATTTTTATATATAGATTGTTGTTTGTTGATCCTTTTGCAAAACCTTGTTGATGAAGGTACTCATCCAACCGAAAATACCAAGCCCGTGGAGCCTATTTAAGGCCGTAGAGAGCCTTTTTGAGTCTTCATACAAGATTTGGATCATTTACAAGGATAAAACCATCTGGTTGCTCAATGTACACTTCTTCATTCAAGTCTCCATTCAGAAAAGCAGATTTTACGTCCATCTGAAATACTTTGAACTTCTGAAAGCTAGAGAGAGCAAGGAACATTCTTATAGCCTCCAGTCTGGCAACTAGAGCAAAAGTTTCTTCAAAGTCTATCCCTTCTTGTTGCGCATATCCTTTACAAACAAGTCTTGCCTTGTTCCTAACCACTTCTCCATTTTCATTTAGCTTATTTTTGAAAATCCATTTTGTCCCTATCACATTCTTATCCTTTGGTCTAGGAACCAACTCCCAAGTGTTATTCTTTTCAATATGCTCGAGTTCTTCATCCATGGCCTTGACCCAACATTCATATTTGCATGCCTCTCTTACATTTTGTGGCTCAATGGAGGAGAGAAATGCCAAATAGCTTGAGGCTTCTGCTATTATTCTTCTTGTTTGTATACCAGCTTCTTTCTGCCCCAAAATTTGAGATTCTGGATGATTCTTCTGAACATACTTGGACGGAGTCTTTTCTTCTATCCTTATCTATTCTTCTGGAGCCTCATGGTTTTCTTCTTCATCATGAATCTGATTTGATGTTGATGGATAGTCCTATCATCTTCGAAATCTTCAGATCTTACCTGCCTCAGAGTGCTTTCTTCTTCGTCAACCACTACATCAATACTTTCAACAATTTTTCCAAGCCTTTTATTGTAACACTTGTATGCTTTCCTGTGGGGAGAGTAACCAAGGAGAATGCCTTCATCTGCTCTCGGTTCAAACTTGCCAATATTTTCATCAGTATTTTTGATGTAGCATTTACTCCCAAAAATTTAGAAGTATTTTACCGGGGGAGTCTCACCATACCAGAGCTCGTGAGGGGTTTGAGTGCTGTTCACCCGGACGTTTGTCTTGTTGAGAATAACAACTGCAGCAAATGCGACTTCACCCCAAAAAGTTGTAGGAGTTCCAGACTCATCCATCATAGCACAAGCCGTTTTTTGAACCGTTCTGTTCATCCTTTCCACTACTCCATTTTGCCGAGGATTCCTTGCAGAATTCTCTTCTTATTCCATGTTCTTCACAAAATTTGAAAAATTCATTTGAGGGAAACTCCCCACCTCTATGAGACCTGAGGCATTTAATTTTGTGATCTGATTCGTTTTCAACCAAAGCTTTGAAAGATTTGAATTTTTTGAAGGCTTCGTCTTTGTGCTTCATAAGTCCTATCCAACACATCTTGGAAAAGTCATCAATGAATAATATAAAGTATTCTTCTCCCCGAGGTGACCTTTTCCTAGATGGACCACATACATCAGTATGGACAAGCTCAAGTGGCCTGCTAGCTGATCCTTCCTTCTCTGGGAAGTTAGTTCTGGTTTGCTTACCAAACTGACATGACATGCATATTGTATTGTCTGGAATTATGATGTTTGGAAGACCACGAACTGCCTGGTATTTGCATGCTTTCCTTATTTGTGAGAAGCTTAGGTGCCCCACTCTCTGGTGCCATAGCCAGTGTTCATCATCTTGCTTAGATAGCATTGATGTTGTCCTTCTTTGAATATGTATAAATTATTTGGAGTTCTGATGCCTTTGATCACTGTTTTTCCTGTATCAAGATCATGAACACTACATCCATTTGATCGAAATATTACCTTAGTTCCTTGATCGCACATCTGACTGATACTCAATAGATTATGTTTTAAGCCATCAACATCCATCACATTTCCAACTTTGACCTTTTCTTTCAACTGAACAGAACCTTTACCTTTTATGAGCGTAGGGGTGTCATTTCCAAATGATACCTTCTTCTCCTTCTCTAAGGCACTATATGACTGAATTTTTTCCTTATCACCCGCCATATGTTTCAAAAATCCACTATCGATGTACCATTGATTTTATTGACCTTCTGTATATAAGGCTATACCACATCTTTCTAGTTGTGGTTCTGTTGAAGGCCCGAAAATCGGGTCTACAACAAGGGGGATACCCATCCGGTCCGGACCTTGGTTGGCAACTCCTTTTCTGTTTGGTATGGTGGGTCCGACTGGGGATAATGGGACCAGTTTCCCAATTGTGTGTGTGTGTAAGATTTATTGATGTTTGTGACTTTAAAAGATTCTAAATGAGATAATCTACTTCTACATCTAATCTAATTTGTAACTAAAAAAGCAACGACATCTAATATCTATACTAACCCAGGGTAATATTTTCTGTTATGCGATCTAAAATGATTTCAAATAACAATTGGTAATAAAGATCATTCAACTGTTATAAGAAAAGAATTCAATATAGATGAACTACTTCGCATAAAAAGTTAGACGAAATAGTTGTGAGAAGCATATCGCATAGTAAGCTGTTCACATATCAAGCATAAATAAATAGCTATCACTGTACAAAAGTGCCAAATGATAACTTAGGCATTCAAGCATTAACATGTAAGCAACTAAGCTTAAATATCGCTCTAAAACAGGAGATAGAAACAGTTAAGAGATAGAAGTACCATTTATAACTAGTTCTACTCATGAGCTTCAAGCGATAACGATTTATCTCTTCTCAATCCGACATCAACTAAGAGTACAAAAGTGCAACATTAGTAGCAGATATTAGATGCAAAAATCAATAAACCCTGTTCCATTCATTCACCAAAACCTCCTCAGAGGGTGCAAAAGTGCATGTTTTGAGGACAAGTTTTTGATAAATTTTTGGACCCTTCTCTAAATGCATGAGAAGGGTTTAAATACTACTAACTATGTCTAAAAATAACTTATTTAAAAAAATTTAGGATACGGTTTAAATGACCGTCCTGTTTCTAGGCAAAATAAAATAAAACTATTTCTAAAATTAAATCTAAGGCTAACTTCTAACTATTTCTGTATTTGCTCCTTAATATCGCAAGCATTCAACATTTGTTTGAGTAAAGTCGGTTGGCCGACTTCAGCCTTTAATTGTCCTGTGAAAACATAATCTGCTAGAGCTGGTGCCATCTTTTCGGCAGAATTGATGATGGTTTTGAGAGTCATACACTGGCTCTGAGGTTTTACTAAATAAGGCCAGTAATATTCCCAATTCAACTTAGTTAATCTTCTAATCGATTCTGCCCTTTCTTGAGCCGTCTGTCTCCAGTCCGATTGTAGCTGCTGTACTTTTGGCAGATATCCTGGAGTGGTTTCGGAGACTAAATTTTCTCTATGCAAATTCTCATTTATGCAATCAATCAGGCTATTGGCCACTGTAGCTGCTTCTTCCGCTGCTTGCTCAGCCTCTCTGATCTATGTGTCCCATTTGTCGAAGAGAATTTCTTTATGTTTGTCATTTATAATTGGTGTGCCTACTATTTTTCCCTCCTCTGTTTCCTGCCAAACCAAATATTCAGTCACTCATTTATCAGCTAAATCATAATCATCTCGTAAATCTACGACTTGATTAGTGATTGTATCACTTGTTTCGCAATACGAGTTCCATTGTGATATTCTTTGTCTTAGTGCTTCTTGTTGCTGTAGTAATTGATCATTCAAGGAAATGGATTCTGGAGCTTGGGATCATCCTCATGCATTTCCTGTATATCCTGTAATTTCTTGTCTTTCTCTACCAAACTGTTCTGATAGCCTATTTGCATCTGCTGGAATTCTTGTTGTAGTCTTTCAAGCTGTCTCTGTACTTCGTTATTAGCATTAGCTTGTTGTAGTTGTTGCTGCAAAACTTGTATTAGGTCTTCTTTTTCTTTTAGCAGTTGCTGTACTTCAAATGCTTTATCAATAGTTGCAGAGGCATAAGCTCCTGCAATTTGGGATAATTTGGTGAGATTCTCAGTTGGATCAGTAGTAGGATCTCGCTAGAGGACATCCAATTGCTCTGCGTCATGAGATATCACGTTTTCCAATTTCCTCTTTTTCCTTTGTCTTCTTACTACTGATTTATGTTGCGGACTGTAAAATACATCAAGAGGAGGAATTTCCTCTATCTTGAGTACAAGTTCAGAGGATGGGGTAATAGGGATGTGTTCCGTGTCCAAGATATCATCAATTGTTCCTGTGACCATTTCTTCTGTTGCATCTACATTCCCTTCAGGTGTCTTTACGCTTTGGCCTTCAAGATTGATCATATCATTGAAGTTATGCCATTCTTTGTCTAGCTCTGTTCTATCTGATGGTGGCTGGCTGATGAGAATGGGAGGACCTTCCTGTGGAGAAGTTAACACTTGTTGTCGTTCAGGCTCTTTTGATTGGGCAGTATCCCTTACTGACCTTTCGCTCTTGCCATGGTCACTTTCGGATTTTTTAGAGTGTTCCGATACTTCTTTCTCGGATTTGGATTTAGATTTATCTGTATCAGAAATTTCACTAAGGCTAATGCTTGGAGTGGGTTCCCTTGCGGGTTCTAAGCTTAGCTTATCTAAAGGGATATTGGCTAGCCTTCTTTCCCTGTATGTCTTGAATCTCTAAAACTCTGTTGGAGAGAAATGTGTTTGAGCTGTATTTAGAATTTCTTCAAGCGTGCTTTTTTGTTGAAACACATCATCAAAAGGATCTGCTTCTTTGATGAACACTTTTATTTTAACCGCGATAATAAAATTCTTAGCTACATCGTGAGGGTCAAATGGTCTTACTGTGAATTTGAATAATTGAAAACAGATTATATTGTTCACTTCTTTGAAAGCGTGACCTATATCAAATAATGAGAAGGCCCCACAGGCTACAGGAAAATGTGGCCATATAGCTTTCTTCTTATCCTTTAAATCCTTAGTCAAACCTCCTTCTCCACAAGTTTGATAAGCAATTTCCCTTGCCAAGAGTTTATCGGGAACATACAAAGGTAAGATGTGAGGGGAAGCGACACTTCCGAAGACTCTAACATATGTAAAAAATTCCTCTCCAAACCATTTCGCAACTGTTTGTATGTCTGCTTCTGCGTCTGGAGAGCATCTTGGGGCATCTTTGTCGTACAATGTCTTGTAGAGGGGTAACATGACTCCATGACAAATTTTGTAGAAAAATGGGGGGAATTTAGAATCCCACAACTCTTTATGATAAACATGAATGGGTAGAGGGTCTTGAGTTGTCCATTTCCACCTGATTATAGGAAACTTTGAAACATAGCAAATTGCATCCATCACATATGCTGATAAATAAAATGGGGGATAAATTCTTTGGGAAACAACTCTTTTAGAACGGTAATTTACAATGGCAGTAGCTAAGTTATCTGACAGTATTCTAGACCAATCTAAAATTATAGAATTAACGACGGCATCCAATAGTGGTAGCCACTCAGATGAAAATTTGTTAATATTTGGCCTCCCATAAAGCCTACAGATCATAGCAGTAGCAAAGCAATATGGGGAAGTGAGGGAACCAGTACTATACATACCATGTTTATCCTTTTTTAACGGTTCATCCATCCTTGACTAGTCTTTAGTGGATTTTGCAAAGTCTTCATTTTCTTTGGTAAACTTCTCCACGAACTATTTGTTATAAATCACCTGAGGTTCTGGAAAATGATACATAAGCTTCAAATATTGTTGAGCAAATGAGCCGATCAGTCCTTGGCCCTGAGTTTTAGACTGTCTGTTTTTAATATCGGCGCTATCCAGAACCCACTTAATCATGTTCGTGTAGGGGAGAATTTTGGGTCTTGCAACTATCCGGTGCAGAAATGAACAAGCCAAGTCTGCAACTGATGCTTCAGATGATATTGATGAACCTGCAGAAGCTGTAAATTCCGTTACCTTAGGATCCTCTTCCTCGAGTAGATTATACATGCCTTCCCAGGTGGAAATACCTGCTTCTCTGTTGCATGTGGTGTCTGTGTATAGGGGCGCCATTTCTTTATCCTCAGACATTGGAGCTTTGTCTTTCTTACCCATAGCTTCCTGTTTACTGCTTTGTATAGCTTTTCATTCTTCATTCATGCAGTTCACAAGTGAGGTGAAAGTAATGATAAGGAACAGTGATGGGAAAGCTATAAATACCAGAGACATGCAAAAGTATACCACCTTATGTGAACCGGCTCTTGATAAACACGAAACCACATTTCATTAACAACTGGAAACTACTTCATTAATGAGCATTAAAGCGCATAACCAGTCTTGTTTTATGGAAAAAGCTTTTTTCTTGGATTGGGGACTCGAGAAATCTGCGATGGAGTGATTTTGCGATTTGCTTTGCAATATCGCAGATCGCAGTATCGCAATATCGCATAATCGTAGATCGCAATATTGCAATATCATGAGTCTTTCTATTGTCCTATTACGAGATTGCTTTGCCACTTTATTGTAATTTTGCGATATCGCATAGTGGCAATATCGCATGTCGCAGTATCGCATGTCGTAATATCGCATGTCGCAATATCGCATGATTGTAAGATGTGCATATTTTGTGTTAAGCAATTTCTTACGATGTGCGATCTTGTGATATGCTCTATCGCAAATCGGCATTTTCTGTGATTTTTAATCATAAGTGAGCTTCTAAGACCTGTGATGCGATATATGTTTATCCTTGTGCAGTTTCGCATCGTATTCTCGCGATTTTGGTGTTTAGCTTGTAAGTAGGCATACTATCATCCTCTCTGCGATGCGATATCCTTTAAGGAGTGATTTTACCTTCCTTCATCACAAAACTTAAGTTTTTTAGATTTCGCAAGGGTCTTTTCTTAAGTTTATGATGATAAGTTTTATTGAAAAGGAAATACAACCACTAATTGATTTTTTGAAATTTTTTGACTAAGGGTCCCCTTTTATTTAGCATTAGTAATAACACTAAACAAAAAGGGGGGTTGTTGGTGGTCACAATAATTGGCGATTCACTTGGAAGAACCAGTTATCTCTGTCGTTCTTTTGAATTTTCTAAACTTCCAAAACAGAAAATTTTCCAGAAATTTAAACTTTATTATAGAAAAATAAGGTACATTATGCTTTAGTCTATCAATGATAGTTTGTTTCGACTATTTTCAACTTTGATTAGTTGTTTCCTCAACCTAGTCCTTGTATTTACATCAGTCATTACTTGGTTGTAAAGATAAAACAAAGGCTTCTATATAAAACAGTTTTTAGTATACTCGTTTGTCATAGGTAGAGCCTCTGCTGCCAGTAGGTATTCACAGCCTCAACAGGGTTACCTATTACCCAGCAATGATCCTGAATCCTACGTAAGGAAACCTACAATTCTCAAAGAAGAATTCACATCAACACTTGTTGCATTTGATTTTGTTTTATTCTTAAAGAACAATGTCTTGGTTTGGTGGCCAATTTATGACATAGTCATTCACTTGACTTATAACTTGCTGAACAAGCTGGCTCGTGATGAGGCCCCTTGCCTTTTGATTAGAACAATCTTAAGTCATTTCCCTATTGTGGTATGCAGTTTTGGCAAAGTCAACTAGTTATAATATATGTGATTATGATAAGCCGGCTTGTGATGAGACCTCTTACTCTTTAAGATGAAGTGTATTCTTGAATTGTTCCTCTGAAATTTGTGATTTCCTTAGTAGGGAGGAAGTCATTGTTTCCTTAAGATAGCTCTGGACAACAATAGTAGAGTTTTTTGGAAGGTGTTGTTCTACAGAGAATCTTTATTTTGTTATTGATACCTTTCATTGTACTGATATAAAACAATTTCCCACTAAAGGTTGTTTTCATCAAATTTTATGAAGTTGAACCTAGTATCATATCTAGGCTAGAGTCTTTAACTGTATCTTCCAATAATAAAGATCAATTTTCCAAAAGATATTCTATTTATACAAGTGAAAACTCAAAATCTGAAAGAGAATTGGTACTTTTTATGCAAATTACTAGTGTAACCATTTACAACTGGTCTTATTTACAAAAATAAATATTTAAAGAAGAACTAGGCATTTTTTGAGGGGTAAATATTTCCTTCAATATGTATATGATATGGAAAATGGCTAATTGCTTCCTTTTGATCTATAGATAAATCATCTACATAGACTAACTAAATTAATCATACTCCTATTCTAACCATATACGTGAAAATGGCTAGGTATAGTCAAATTTTCAATGTAACCATTCTCTCATTTTTATTCCTACATATATATACAATTCAAATGTTAGTAATAAGAATAAAAATCTAAAAAAATTAAATCTAAAATCAAAATGTACAACTGCTGTTAGGAATTTATTTAAAATCTCTTTCTTATGAAATCTTTTTTCCAATTGAATACCAATTGGATCATAGAAATCTGGATGGATTTCTACTAAGGATTGAGAAATATTCAAACGAAGAGATGTCGGCAAGATTGAAGATATGAGTTTTTATATTCAAAGGCCTGGAGGATATTATTGGAGTTAGGTGTAAATGTTAAGCTATTAATAATTTTTTGTGAGAATAAATTTTCCAAATATATACATTTTTGTTTTTTAAATGAATCAAAGAGGAACGGATGGGAATTTTCAAACGAAACAAACAATTAGGAATTAAATTGAATTGCTGGCAGATTCTAAAACTGTATTCTTTTGTTGAAATTGTCTTAAAGAAGATAAAAGCTTTTGATAAAACATTGACATCGATTGTAATTGATATTGAAATAGCTTTTGATGTCTTTCAAAAACTTTAATTTTCCAAAAAGGCAATACATCAATTGAACGTTTGATAGTAAGGTGCTCAATGTGCCAGCGTAATATATCAAAAATCTGAAAATTGAAATCAAAAGATAAATATGATTTTATACAAAATAAGTGGATAAGATAAAATAGACTGAAATTGCCATCTATACAATTATTGTTACAGCACAATTGGAATCGTTTTGAAATAATTTCCTTTTCACAAGGATTGGCCAGAATTATGGAATTGAGAAATTTCGAATTCCAACTTGTGAATTAGAAAGAACATTATGATTATGAACAGGAAAGTTTGCTTGATCATGATATGAATCATAAATTGGGATATTTTCTTGAATAGTGAAATCATGAGGATAATTTACTGTTGTTGGAATAATTTCTAGATTCAAATTACTCTTACTTTCAAATGTTGTTTGAAGATTCTGATGATTTCCTCGAGAAAAATCAACATCTTCAATATTAGAGTAATTATCGTAAATGATTTCACAAGATTCTCTAGATTTCCCTTTGATTTCACCCAGTATATCAAAACAAGGAGGAACAAGAACTTCATGTTTGTTAATTGTAGAGGAATGATCAGTAATTACTTCTTTACCTTGATCAAAAATTAATGGCGATTCATTTAGATCAACCTCTGTATTTTTTGAAATATCATTAACGGCAAGAGGGGATGAATTACCATTAAAAATATCAGGATAAAGGGAAAAATGTGATTCTGAAATAATGCAATTATAAATATCTCTGTTTGAGAATTCTTGTGCGTTGTGCTCATCGTAAATTTCAGATTTTAGATCGTTCCTTTGTGTGACTGTATTTCTTCTTTGAAGAAGATTGCTTTGCTGCCCTGATTTCGGAATTTTCTCATCATGAAAATATTCAGACTTTTGTACATCTATTTGCATGTTATTATTTACCTTAGTTGTAGCTTGCACTTGCTGATTTGCAATCTGATTTTCTGAATTTACCTCAAAGTTTCTTGCAGATTTCAAGGTAGCTCTTTCTCCAAAATTGCTGCTATTGTCTTCTTGTATTTGATCAGAAATATTTTCCAAGCTTTGCAAAACCTCTTCATCACAATTTATTGACATATCTGAATTGGGTTTCTCATTTGTGCTAGAAGGGAATTGAACAAAGCTTGGACTTATTTCATAAGGACCGAGAATAGGACGCGGAGCATAACTATGTTCAAACCAATCTAGTGATTCCTCTTTTATAGGTTCAAAATTACACTTCAAACAATTCAAATGAAATCGAATATTAAAGTCCCTAACAGACTCATTTTCTTTTCGTACATACTCAATTTCATCGTATACCTGATCATAATCATAGCGGTCAAACTTACAAACGAAAATTGTGACAAATTGATCCCAGCTGTGAATTGAGACAACCAGAAGAGTTCTACACCAGTTCCTAGCTTTTGCTACGAATGTAAGAGTAAGAATTCTACATAAAATACCTTCATCAATTCCTTGAAAATTGGAATTTGAAATATTTTGAATAAACTGAAGAGCATGATTAAAAGCAGAAGAATTTCTCTTACCATTGAATTTTACCTGAGACAGGAGTCTTACCACTTCGGGTGGAGTGTTGGAAGATGCACGTACATGGATACAACTCCAAATTGGAAGTTTCAGAGGAGCCATCATAATAAAATGTTAAAATCGAAAGGACTCCATCAGATAGCTCGTTTCATCCCTCCTTCTAGCGCCAAATATTTTGAAGGCCCGAGAATTGGGTCTACAACAAGGGGGATACCCACCCGGTCTGGACCTTGGTTGGCAACTCCCTTTCCGTTTGGTATGGTGGGTCCAACTGGGGATAATGGGACCAGTTTCCCAATTGTTTGTGTGTGTAATATTGATTGATGTTTGTGGCTTTAAAAGATTCTAAATGAGATAATCTACTTCTAATTCTAATCTAATTTGTATCTAAAAAAGAAACGACATCTATATCTATACTAACCCGGGGTAAGATTTTTCTGTTATACGATCTAAAATGATTTCAAATAACAATTGGTAATAAAGATCATTCAACTATTATAAGAAAAGAATTCAATATAGATGAACTACTTCGCATAAAAAGTTAGACGAAACAGTTGTGAGAAGCATATCACATAGTAAGTTGTTCACATATAAAGCATAAATAAATAGCTATCACCATACAAAAGTGCCAAATGATAACTCAGGCATTCAAGCATTAACATGTAAACAACTAAGCTTAAATATCACTCTAACACAGGAGATAGAAACAATTAAGAGATAGAAGTACCATTTATAACTAGTTCTACTCATGAGCTTCAAGCGATAACGATTTATCTCTTCTCAATCCGACATCAACTAAGAATACAGAAGTGCAACATCAGTAACAGATATCAGATGCAAAAATCAATAAACCCTGTTCCATTCATTCACCAAAACCTCCTCGGAGGGTGCAAAAGTGCATGTTCTGAGGACAAGTTTTTGATAAATTTCTGGACCCTTCTCTAAATGCATGAGAAGGGTTTAAGTACTACTAACTATGTCTAAAAATAACTTATTTACAAAAATTTAGGATATGGTTTAAATGACCATCTTGTTTCTAGGCAAAATAAAATAAAACTATTTCTAAAATTAAATCTAAGGCTAACTTCTAACTATTTATGTATTCGCTCCTTAATATCGCAAGCATTCAGCATTTGTTTGAGTAAAGTCGGCTGGCCGACTTCAGCCTTTAATTGTCCTGTGAAAACAGAATCTGCTAGAGTTGGTGCCATCTTTTCGGCAGAATTGATGATGGTTTTGAGAGTCATACATTGGCTGTGAGGTTTTACTAAATAAGCCTAGTAAGATTCCCAATTCAACCTAGTTAATCATCTAATCAATTCTGCCCTTTCTTGAGCCCTCTGTCTCCAGTCCGATTGTAGCTGCTGTACTTTTGGCAGATATCCTAGAGTGGTTTTAGAGACTAAATTTGCTCTATGCAAATTCTCATTTATGCAATCAATTAGGCTATTGGCCGCTGTAGCTGCTTCTTCCGCTGCTTGCTCAGCCTCTCTGATCTGTGTATCCCATTTGTCGAAGAGAAATTCTTTATGTTTGTCATTTACTATTGGTGCGCCTGCTCTTTTTCCCTCCTCTGTTTCCTGCCAGACCAAATATTCAGTCACTCGTTTATCAGCTAAATCATAATCATGTCGTAAATCTATGACTTGATTAGTACTTGTATCACTTGTTTCGCAATATGAGTTCCATTATGATATTTTTTGGCTTAGTGCTTCTTGTTGCCGTAGTAATTGCTCATTCAAGGAAATGGATTCTGTGATCAATTCTGTGAGCTTGGGATCATCCTTGTGCGTTTCCTGTATATCCTATAATTGCTTTTCTTTCTCTACCAAACTGTTCTGATAGCCTATTTGCATCTACTGGAATTCCTACTGTAGTCTTTCAAGCTGTCTCTGTACTTCGTTATTAGCATTAGCTTGTTGCAGCTGTTGCTGCAAAACTTGTATTAGGTATTCTTTTTCTTTTAGCAGTTGTTGTACTTCAGATGCTTTATCAATAGTTGCAGAGGCATAAGCTCCTGCAATTTGGGATAATTTGGTGAGATTCTCGGTTGGATCAATAGTAGGATCTCGCCAGAGGACATCCAATTGCTCTGTGTCATGAGATATCACGTTTTCCAATTTCCTCTTTTTCCTTTGTCTTCTTACTACTGATTTATGTTGCGGACTGTAAAATACATCAAGAGGAGGAATTTCCTCTATCTTGAGTACAAGTTCAGAGGATGGAGTAATAGGGATGTGTTCCGTGTCCGAGATATCATCAATTGTTCCTGTGACGATTTCTTATGTTGCCTGTACATTCCCTTCAGGTGTCTTTACGCTTTGGCCTTCAAGATTAATCATATCATTGAAGTTTTGCCATTCTTTGTCTAGCTCTGTTCTATCTAATGGTGGCTAGCTGATGAGAATGGGAGGACCTTCCTGTGGAGAAGTTAACACCTGTCGTTGTTCAGGCTCTTTTGATTAGGAAGTATCCCTTACTGACCTTTCGCTCTTGCCATGGTCACTTTCGAATTTTTTAGAGTGTTCCGATACTTCTTTCTCGGATTTGGATTTAGATTTATCTGTATTAGAACTT
>APFE030404988.1:0-37975 GCA_000404065.3 Pinus taeda
ATACCATAGTATAAATAAAGCTTTAGACTATTGAAGCATATGGGATTTTACTCATTTCCTCCTCTTGCCATCACAAGAGCACAAATTAGCATTGAGTTTGAAGTGGGATGCTCTGGGGTGATAGCATGCAGTTGGGTTAGCCTTTTTTGTAAGAGTGGGCACTTTTAGGTGGAAAAAAATAGGGCTCAATTGTGAAATTTAAGTGCTTGATCGACTCATTATTAAGCATTCGATCTAGCAATTTAAGTGCTCGATGGAGCTCCTCGAACGCTAAAATAACAACCCTATCGAGGGTTAAAAACAAATGATAGATCGAGTTTTAGGGCTCTATTGAACTCTATTGCTCGATTGAGCATTATGGCTCAATCGAGGTTTAAAACTAGATCGAGTATTTTTTATTTATTAAAATGGCCACTTGCGGTGTGTGTTCGCCATTTTGCACAAACTGCAAGAGAAGTAATAACTTGATTGAGCATTTTTCAGTGGCTCGAGTGAGAGTATTGGAGCTTGAACGTGCAATTGGAGCATAACGCGATTCAACCAACCTCACCAAGAGCCACACCAACGTCCCATAAGCTAAAAGGAAGGAAGGTATATCTACATACATACATACATACATACATACATATATATATAAAACTTACCATACAAAAATCATGAAACCACAAAAAATAATCAAAGAAATCATTCAAACAACTTAGAAAATCACAAACCGACCTATAAAACCACAAAACTATAAAAAATCTCTTCAAAAGAACTTAGAAAACCACAAAAAAAACCTAGAAAACACTTTGAAACCACCCATAAAAACTATACTTTAGGTTTAATTTTTTTTTCTTGCTTGCAATGGTAGCATGTTTTATTTATTAAAGTCACATAACTTTATTTTGAATGGTAAAAACATTATTTTCTATTTATTTTATGTTTAAAAGTTTTTCATTAGGAATTTTGTGAAATAAATTTTGAAGAATTTTTAACTTTGTTATTTAACATGCATTTTAAATTTCTAACAAATTTGACCAAAAATATACCCCACAAAACTACAAAATAGAAAAAAAATAAAACTATAATCAATAAATAAGTAAATTAGTGAGCTTGACATTGACATGATGTATATGGTACTTATGGTGAACCTCCTTTTATCACATAACAAATTTTATTTTAGTTTATAATTTTAAATTTAATTAATTTATATTTTTTATAGTAAATATAATATGATTAATTATGATGATGAAGTGGAGTAAGGAGGGTCGAGCGAGGGTTTGGAAAACCTAAGGTTTTTCTCAGAGATTGTAGAGGAATCGGATCGGGAACGTCGACAAAAGTTTGCAGGGAGGTTATCGAGATAGCACGGGAAAAACATTGACTGGAAACAACCAGAGGGGAACTTAAGAGACGAGCCCGGAGTGAAGACCGTCATGGAAGGGGTGAAAGGGAGGGGAGAGATCCCCTCCTACAAAAATATAGCGGCAGGGGAATCAAGCGGATAGGGGATGCATGAAAATACAGAGTTGAGGAGCAGCGATACGCCAGTACTAGGAAATCGATGGCAGACCAAACTTGGAGGTAGATGCCGTCACAGAGCCCAAAAGAAGCCAAGGTATGTAATCCCTAATAATAAGTTAGAAGACTATAGGAGCTACATGAGATACCATGCCTTGATATGCAAGTTTGTAGGGTTTTGGCCGACAGAAAGGGACCTAGCTAAATGGATACAACAACGATGGAAGCTGAAAGGGCACATAGATCTTAAGCTAGGGGCAAAAGGTTTCTTTACAGTAATTTTGCAAATCTGGAAGATAAGGAAAGAACCTTTGAAGGTGGACCGTATTTTATGAACAATGTCGGATTATTCATGAGGCATTGGGAGGATAGGTATAACTAAGATTATTTGGATTGCCAATGGAGTTCTGGGATCCTGACATATTGTAAGGTATTGGCAATACGGTGGGGACCTTCGTCAAAGTTGCAGAGTCCACAAAAAGAGGGAAGTACACATCTTATGCTAAGATCTGCGTTTATATGAATATAGCTGAGCCATTGCCAGAATACATAGAGCTGGAGTATCATGATGAACTATGGCAATAACCATTGGACTACGAGCACATACCCTTTATATGCAGGAGATGCCACGAATATGGGCACCTATTCAGATAATGTCCAATGAATAAAGAAGACGAAACCATAAGAAATAAGGAAGAGCAAATAAAGGGGCCGAAAGAAGGGAATGAAGAAGAAACTGGCTTCCAGGAAGTCCAGAGAAAGAAAAGGTCATGAAAGGATATAGCAAGACAGCAACAATCTGTAAAACCTGTATCAACAGAATGTAACAATAAATTTCAAGTTTTACAAGAGGAAGAGGAGGAGGTGGGGAAAGAAGAAACCACAGAGGAGGCTATGGAAATTACTAAGAACCTAGTGCAGAACGTTAAGGGGAGAGAAAAAACGGAGGACAGTATGGCAGTGACAATTGAACAAACCTAGGGGGAGGTTGAAGCACAAAAGGATAATGGGAATGAGGAGGAAAGAATTATGAAAAGATTGCTTCAAGACTAGAAAAACCTGGATGAAAGGTTCATCCCAGAAAACCAAAAGCAATTGTATAAAGAAACCTTTTAGAAATATAAGGAGAAGGAATGAATCACTTCAGAAAGTTAGATAGAGCAAATAGGAAATAAGGGACTCCAAAGTCTGGGATTGGACAACACTGGCAAAGGGGGAAGGAAACGAGGTTGTTGGATAATGAATGAGACCATACAAGCAGTGGGAGAGATTTTGGTTAATTCAGGTAGGGTTATACCTCTTTCAGAGGTATTCCATCAACCATCGAAAAATTTATAAGATGATAGTCACAAGTTGGAACATAAGAGGCCTTAATAGCAAAGGCAAGCAGAGGTGCCTAAAGGACAGGTTAAAGAAAGATAAGCCAAGCATTACGATAATTTAAGAAACGAAAATCAACTCCCAACAATTAGAAGCGATGATTAAGAAGCATAAAATTCAATATGAGGTGATGGGTGAGGATGCAAATGGCACAATAGGGAACTTGGCTATTCTCTGGAACCCTGAAGAAGTAATATTTGAAAATTGGATAAGCATGCCCAGAATCCTAATAGGATTATTCATATTGATAGGGTCAGAGGAGTGGATCCTCATCTTTGGGGTCTATGGACAGCACATTCCAAGAGATCGAAGAAACTTCCTCAGTATTTTGCAGTCCATAAGAAGGATCTTTCCTGGAACTCCATGGATAGTAGGAGGTGATTTTAATATGATAAGAACAATAGAGGAGAAAAGGGGAGGTATAACGAGAGTGGAAAAATATATGGAAGAATTTGATGAGATGATTACAGAGAAAAGGTTGGTTGACATCCCAACAATAAATGGCATTCATACTTAGAATAATCGAAGAGGGGGGAAAAATCAAATAGCGTGTAGACTAGACCGATTCCTTGTAGCAGAGCAGGTGCTGAACCGAGATGTTTATGTGGAAGCTAAGATAATTTCGGCTATGGGTTCTGATCACTGGCCGTTCAGGTTGGAAATTGACATTAAAAAGAACTCCCACAAAAGGCCTTTTAGATTCGAAGCCTTCTGGCTCAGGAATTCAGAGTTCTTATCCAAGATTGAGGAATGGTGGAATCAGAGCACGCAAAAAGGAAAGGGTAAGAAGCATACCTTTCAATTAAAACTTAAAGAACTGAAAAGGAAAATAAGAATATGGAATAAGGAAGAGTTTGGAAATATAATGAAGGAAAACCAAAAGCTATAAAAAGAAATGGAAGAGATTCAACAACAAACCATCGAACAAGGAAGAAATGAGGAAAGAAGCAGAAAACAAGGAATTATTCTTAGCCAAATAGAGAAGTGGAGAAAATAGGAGGAAATCCTCTGGAGACAAACATCCAGGATTAATTGGTTACGTGAAGGGGAAAGAAATACAAATTTCTTTCACCAAGCTATGATTTAGCATAGGCAAAGAAACAGGATTTTCTCTACCAAAAATGATGAAGGAGAGAGGATAATAGATCATGTAGGAATAGAGCAGACCTTGGTGGAGCATTACAGGGAAATCTTAACTGAAGCGACAGTAGACAGGGAAGCGGCCATAGATCTCATAGGTAAGGAGATTCTCAAACTAATAACAGAAGAACAAAACATGGCACTAATGAGAGCATCCACTTTAGAGGAAGTGGAGGAAATTGTAAGAAGCATGAAGAAAAACAAGGCGCTAGGGCCGGACGGATTTACAGTGGAGTTTTATCAAGCAGGATGGCACTTCCTCGGCCAAGAAATCCTGGAGGTAGTAGAGGAATCGCGCATGAAACAAAAGGTATGGCCAGGCCTCAATTCTACTTTTCTTACTCTGATTCCTAAAAATGCTAACTCGGAAACTGCCCATGGTTTCTGATCAATTGCAATATGTAATGTCATATATAAAATAATTGTTACTCTGATAGCTAAAATATTAAATCCCATCCTCCCCAACATAATATCGCCTGAACAAATTGGTTTTGTGGAGGGTAGACAAATCGTTGATGGACTTGTAGTAACTCAGGAAACAATTCATCCTCTAAAGCAGAGAAACCGAAGAGGTATGATGATTAAGCTGGATTTATCAAAGGCGTATGATCGCTTAAACTAGAACTATATCAAAGAAATCCTTATAGCCTTCGGATTTAGTAGGAGATGGATTGACTGGGTGTAGGATATGGTATCAACACCTTTTTTCTCCATCTTGTTAAATGGGGCGCCCTCTTCTACCTTTAAAGCCACAAGAGGAATTCGACAGGGGGACCCTATATCTATCTTTCTATTTGTAATGGCCGCGGAGGGCTTGGGATGGTACTTCAAAAAATCCCTAAGAGAAAAAAAAATTAAAGGATTGAGGTTATGGGATGATAACTTACCCATTACCCATCAACAGTTTGTGGACGACATTATGCTATTCGGTGAAGTCTCAATAAATGAAGTTAGAGGGATAAAAAGCATCCTGGACTTATTTGTGGAGGCATCAGATATGGAAATAAACAAAGAAAAATCATGCACTTTCATCTTCAACACTCCAGACACAATTAAAGCTCATTTAGTAAGGATGTTATGATTCAAGCAAGAGGAACTTCCTACAAAATATTTGGGGAACCAACTAGATATAAACCCTACAAGAATGGTGAACTCGCAGCAAATCATTGAGAAGATCAAGAATAGATTGGCAAGTTCATCTTTCAAGGTGCTAAACATAGCCGGGAGGCTGATTGTTTTGAAATCAGTTCTTCAAGTGATTCCAATTTATCCTCTATCTATCATGGGTGCTCCCAAAGGAGTATGAAACAAAATGAAGGAAATCTTTGGCAAATTCATCTGGAGTGGCCCAAAACAACAGCGAAAATGGGCTCTGGTTTCTTGGAAAACCTTGACAAAGAGAAATGAAGAAGGAGGTTTGGGGCTTAGGGACCCGGAAATCCTGAACAAGGTGTTAGGGGCAAAGCTGTGGTGGAGGTGGATGAGAGGAGGAAGCGATTTATGGAAGAGAGTCTAGACTCAAAAATATAATATGCCCACAATGGGTGAGGGTATCTTGAGACTGGAAGAAACCCCTAGAGGATCTGTCATTTGGGAATTAGCTAGTCAGAACAGACACATAGTAAACGACTACGCCTTCTGGGAAATAAGAGGAGGAGGAACAACTAGATTTTGGCAGGAAGGATGGCAGCAAAGGAACAAATTAGCCTGTATACATAGCCTTCAGGGTATACATGATGAGGTTGTCAGAGAGGGACGGGAACTTGTAAGGGATTATTGGATATAAGGGGAGACGGATGGAATTTGGTGAAAATGGAAAAACCCTGAAGAATGGAATGAGAATATGGATCAGGAGCAACGAAGAACATACATAAAAGAACTGGAATCAAGCAAAATAAAAGCAGGACAGGGGCCGACCATTCTCAGATGGGGAAATTCCACAAGGGGAACCTATTCAGTAAAGGAAGCCTATTATTTAGTAACCAATCAAGAAAGAGAGGAAGAAGTAGTGGATTGGAAGGAAATATGGAATAGTAAGTGGTGGCAAAAGATAGGAATAGTTGCCTGGCTTGTAGGAAAAGAAAGGATCTTAACTTAGGACAAAATTCAAAGAGAAGGCTTCTCGGGCCCACCCAGATGTAGCCTGTGTAGGATGGAGTTAGAGACCCAAGAACACATCTTGAATTCATGCCCATTCGCTCAACATCAGTGGGGAGAGATCAAGAACCTATTTGGCAAATCCAACAGGGACCATGTGACATCATAAAAACTTTATTTCAATGGCTACAGGGACAATTCTCCTGCAAGGTCGTAAGGAGAATATGAAATTTAGCTATAGGTTTTGTCATATGGCATTTATGGAAGGAAAGAAATCACAGGATCTTCCTGGATAAAATTAACACTAAGGAGAAGGTATGGAAAGGAATTCAGAATGCAATCAGAGAAATTGTCCTGGTAGAGACCTGGGAGGAGGATGACTAGAAAACTAACGCTGCAGAAGAATGTATCCTAACGAAATTAAACATGAACTACAGCATGATATATCCTAATAAAGGAAAAATACTACTAACTCAGAAGTAGAGCCCGAACCAGTTTAGATACCCAAGACAACAGTTCATTAAATTGAATTTTGATGGGGCCTCAAAAGGGAACCCAGGACCCGCTGGCTTTGGGGGAATATTTAGAGACTACAAAAACCAAACAACATCGGTTTATGTGGAAGGAGGAGGAGAAATGACAAATAATGAAGTGGAATTATGGGCTGTATATCAAGAATTAAGGATAGCAGTAAGAAATGGGTATATGAACCTGGAAATAGAGGGTGACACACAGATAACAGTTGAAATGATACAAAAACTTAACAATGGAAAAGAATGGGAGCAAGTTGCCAGAAGCTGGAAGACAGCAGGGATTGTTCAAGATTTGGGAGAAATCCTTTGAAGAATAGACTACAAGATCTTTAGTCATGTCAGATGAAAAGGGAATAAGGCAGCAGATTATTTAGCTAATAGGGGATGTTCACAACAGATGGAAAGGACTAACAACAGCTGGATAACAATAAGGGACAAGGCAGGATGGGAGGAGTTAACTGTTATAATCAACCAAGATCATAATGAATCTACGAGCCAATAATGTAGACATGAAGAGACCCCCGATCGGGGTGAGAAGGACGATGTATCAAGAAATAAGAAGAGGGCAAGGGTTAATCTCGAGAAGAGGCGGCGAGGTCGTAATGACGATCGGAGGTGATGGAATTAAGACAAAGGCAAACGAATTGCAGTACGAAGGTGAAGAACGGAGGCGAGGAGAGGTGGGATATCATGTGAAAGGCAGGTGGCAGGAGAAACAAGCGAGGGGTAATGAAGAGCAATTGCAGAGAAATGATAACGAGGAAGGTAAGAAAACGGAGGCGAGCCAAGTGATTCATGTTATAACAATAAGCGGGGCAAAGGGAGGAGCGACAAAGTAACCAGGCAGAACTAGAGGAGAGCAGAGAGAACGGAGAGGGGAGACAGACAGTAGGGAGGGAAGAATTCAGATGGCGAACAAGAGAAGAATTCGCGCGGAGGTTGAGGAAGAGACTGGAGGTCGTCGTAGCCCAGGGAAGAAAGGGAAGGACCCTGTGGTAGGGAATGATGAATTTCGTTATCAGTCAATCCAAACGGACTCGGAGGATGAAGTTGAAATGTTTGACTCTGACCCGGAAGGACATGAGCAGTAGAAAAAGAAGGCCTGAAAGGAAGAGGGAGCAGCAGAAGGTAAAGAGCCAGAAGTAGGGGAGCAGGGTGATAGGCGAAAGGCGGGGCAGGATGACGAGGGTGAACATGACAGCACCTCGGGCGTGAAGGGCAGGGGACGTAGAGGTTGCTACAGGGGGAGAGGAAGATCAGGTAGAGGGAGAGGGCGTTATGGCAGAGGAAGAGGAAGATCGGGGGGGAGACGGGAGGCGTCTACAGCCAGGAAGTATCGAAGATCTCTGGAGAAGAGGATACAGTATGTTGAGCAAGCATATTGTGAAAATACCAATAAGGATATCAAATGAATCATCCAGCACCTGGAGGACGAAGCAACTCAGGCTCAATCTGGCTCTGATATGGACGATTGGGAATATTTATTTCCTGATCCAGGAAATACGCGTGGGCGTATGACTTTGTATAAACAGGCTTTACATGTTTATTGGGTGATGAAGATATTGTTGGCCAAAGCCATGAAGCAAGTGGTTGTTTAAATGGCTGAGCTATCTTAGGGAATTCCAAACCTGAGAAGAGAGCTGAGAAACATACAGATAACAATGATGATGCAGGATAAGAAACTTGATGAAATTCAGTAGCTGATTGAGAAGAGCAACATGGGCACAAAGGAAGAGGATGGTTAGAAGAAAACTGAGGGAAACAACTGAGGATTCGGGTATGATAGATGCAATTTTGTTAAGGATAATAGATAGTTTTTGTTACAGTAGAGAGATAGCTCCAGTACCTTTTGGCTTTTACTATGAATAGGATAAAATGCAATAGTTTAGATGAATGTTTGGCTTATTTAGCATGGACAAGTAGAATTAAAATTTTTGGTTTCTCGATGGATGTCAAGAACCTAAGGTGGCCAACAGAACCGATTTCCCCTCGGGGCGGGTTGAGGCCACCAGAATTATGTACTGGTTTTAACCCGGAGTAATATAATAGAATGGACTCTCCTCAGCTTACAAAAAAAAATATAATACGATTAATTATAAAAATAAAATATTAATCTTTAAAGTTAAATTCTAAAATGAAAGTAAATTAGTGAGCTTGACATTAAAATGATGAATATGAGTACTCAACCTCTTTTATCAAAGAATCATTTTAGTTTAGTTTTACTATTTTCAATTTAAATAAATATATTTTCAATACTTTTTTAATAATTAAATATACGATTAATTTAAAAAACAAAATATTAATTTTTAAGTAAATGCTATTGAAGAAAATTTGGTGTTTAATTAGTTAATTAATCTATATAAAAATACATCATAACATTTTAACAAAACATTTACTTAATTATTATATAAATACTAACTAATCAAATAATTATGCATAGCATATATAACTATACTATACTATATTTAACTATAAAATCGCAAATTATATATTATATTTATTAATAATATTTAATATAGTTTTATAACTATATATATATATAACGTTAACGAGGAGTTAAACAACAATTCAAACTACATTTTATAACAGTAATATATAATTTTAATTTTATATATATTATTTAGTTATTATAAGTTAAAATATCACATAATATCACATAGCCATATATATTATAGTTCTATATATATTCTTTATAACATAACATATTTCTATAATTATTTTATATATAAAATAAAATTATTTAGGAGACCATCAATCATGTGGGGCGATGGTGGAGAATAGGGTTTTGACTGTAGGAGTAGGGTTTGAACCAGGACCGCTTAGGCCGATGGCCTAAGACGCTGCGGTACAAGGCGATCATGCTGGATGACAGAGGTAGGGGTGTACGTACGGAGTCAATGTGGGGCTACAGCGAGGTAGGTGACAGGAAAGGATACAAGTCGTTGGACAACTGGGAGCAGCGTAGTTGGGCAATTACGGAAAGCGGAGACTCAAATATTTTTCGACGCCGGGAGATGGTTTTATTATCTGGTTTTTATGTGTTGGTACCAACTCCATTCAACCCTCGGCGAGTTACATAATTTGTTGGAGGAAACCGTCCGCTAACGGTTCCCTGTTGTTATCTGCAGTAGTGGGTTAATCATGGTAAAGCCTAGTGAAATCGTCAACCTAGACCCAGCTCCGGAAGACATCTTGTCGGTTTGGGGCAAGGAGATAACCGCTCAGAACATTGACAAGTTTTTTGGGTCAGCTGGCAGTCATGCAACTGAGAAACCTAAGCTGGAGAGTTGATGGAGTAACAGGACGACAAAAGGGTTATTGGAGGAAAGTCTAGAGCTGGCAGGTTTGTGCACTCAAGGGGTTAGGAGTCTGTTGGAGGCGGGTTTGCAGGAGAAGGGTTTCCATTCGATAAGAAATCTCTGCGTTTCACAAGTAAGTAAAGAAAAACCATTTTGCCTTACTCCCTTCTTGTCTGGTGGGCTTGAAGAGATTGTTAACTATAAGCTGAAACAAGGGATCTGGAGATGTGTAGGAGGAGGCTTAAAGCCTGATACTATGGCAGTGGAAGGAGGGAAGTCACCGACATTTACCAAACCCATCCCTGTGAAAGGGCCATTTTGCCCCACTCCGAGCACTGGTGTTTTAGCAGTGGGAGAACCCTCGGTGCTCCAGAAGGAACCCCTAGAATCATATAATGGGCTTCCAGGAGAGGGCAACAGTTGTGCAGAGGGCATAGGGAAAGTTTCTGGAGCGAGAACCTTAGGAGACATTGTCGATAAGGGAAGGCTCACCCTAGATAAGGCAGAGCATGAATGAATATAAGAAGGGGATAAGAGTGCCCCAGAAGCACAAGACAGGGAGGAGACCTCTTACAAAGAAAAGACAGGGAATAAAAGGAAAAAGAAGAAGCCAATTAGGAGGAAAAATTTCGAAGCAAACTTAGTTCTGGGTATGGACGTTCAGGTGGATGATGCATTAGAGGTGGTTGAATGCACCCTGGTAGGGAGAGCACGGGGCAAGAGCAATTATGGAAAATTCATCAAAAATCGGGCAGAACAATAGTGGGAGACAACCCCAGTCAAAAAACTCAAGGTAGCAGCTCTCGTGAAAGGTTGGTTCAGGGTCAAGTTTGAGAGCAAGGAAGTGGAAGACTGGGTAATGGGGAGAAACTAGGCATTTGGGAATTGTCCAATGTTATTCAAATGATGGGATTCGCTGTTTGATGTGAAAAGGGAGAAGGTCGATGAGTTTCTGGTGTGGGTGCGGGCTCCTGGGTTACCCCCTTTTCTTTGGGTGGAATTAGTGTTTAGATCTATATGGAATCTACTCGGCACATACCTAGAGGCAGACATGTCCTTTATGCAAACACACAACAGACCCATGGCTCGGATCCTGGTCAGTTTAAATCTAAGAGGCAGTCTGGTGAAATGTATCAATATTCAATACAAAGACTACGTTTATGAACAACCCCTGGACTATGAACACCTACCATTTAGATGTCATCGATGCCATGAATACGGACACCTAGCCAGAGATTGTCCATTGGGTAATCATCGAATACAGTTTCGAAAGGCAGCTGAACAGGAGGAGAAGACAGCGGATTTGAAAAGGGTCTCCCAGTCAGAAGAGATATATGTGGAGGAATCTATGGATGTGGACATAAATCAAGAGTGGAAATCAAAGGAACAGGCCTTGGAAGGTTCTCCAAGTAAAGAGGAAGCGGTCGAGGAACAGCGTGGAGCAGAGAACCTGTCAAAGGATCCCATCAGTGAAACTGAGGACACCTTAATTGAAGACTCAAAGGGTATGCACTAGACTCAAGTAATCCATCTTTATCCTCTTCAGAACTTAAAGATGCTTGCTTGAATTCTGATTCTCAAATCATTAAATGTAACTATGATGAACAATTAAATATTGATAACATCATTGCTGCAATTCCTTCCCTTGACCTGAACTGTGATGATGTTCTTAAGCCGATAGAGGATCCTGCTCCTTTTCCCTTTGTATGTCATTATAATCTTCGATCCCTTGAAAAAATGTCTACAAACCCTGAATTGATTGGTGGGTTAGGCCCATCCCCTTCACAGGCCTTTAAAATGAAGGCTAGTGGCAGGAAATCAAACTTGTCCAAAGCTCAGGTAAAAGAAAAATATGATGTTGCTGATGGAAAACAAATGTCTATCCCTGGGGTGCTTAGAGCAGTGAATCCCTGTGGAAATGTAATTAAATGATATTTTTATCCTCGAACTGTAGGGGTTTAGCCAGTAAACCCAAAAAACTAGCCCTCAAGGAGATAGTTATAAGATATAATCCTGATATTATCATATTGCAAGAGACTCTCAGCAAAAGTTCAGATGTGGAGACATCCCTAAGAACTACTCTCCCATGATGGCTCTTTCTAGCAGTAGATTCAGTTGGGCATTTGGGTGGCCTGGCCATGGGATTCACAAAAGGAAGGTTGCAGATGGTTAACTTATGGGGAATGGCTCAGGCGTTAGGGATGGAGATCCAATCTTTAGAGTTCAGATTCCCCCTGCTGATTGTAAACATATACGGCCATGCCAGGGGAGGGAACACTTCTGGTCCGACCTCCTCTCAAAATCAATGCTGAAAAGTCAAAATTGGTAATAGGGGGTGATTTAAACTTTTCCATGGGTAATGCCGAAGCCTGGGGCCCTTTTGCGACAGAGGACCCTCTATCTGATTTTTCTTGAACTCTCTGAGCTCTCATAATTTGATAGATGTAAACTTAATCAAATTAAAACCCACCTAAAGGAATCAAAGAATAGGGGATGAAACAATAGCAAAGAGATTAGATCGCTTCCTCATATGTGAGGAGGTGACTTCTAAAATTCCTATGTTTAGGCAATGGGTGGGGGAGGGAGGTAATTCGGACCAGTTCCCAATTCTTCTTGAGCTCTCCAAACTTCTCCTCAAACCAACAGCTCCATTTAAATTCAATGCTACTTGGTTATAAGAGGACTCTTACAATCAACTCTTCTGAGAAACATGGAAAACCCCTGATAGAAACATAAGGGAGTGTAAAGGTTTCCTATTCATGTAGAACCTAAAAGACTAAAGAAAGAAACCATGGACTGGGAAAAAGCTACAAAGCAAAAGCTGAAGGAGGAATTTACCCAAATTGACATAGAACTTTAGGAATTGGAAGGTACTGAGTTGGAGGGGTACACTTCGCAGGAGTCCAATGCGTTTGATGCTAGAAAAATGCAAGAATCAAATATTGGTAGACAGAGAAAAGGAATGGAGGATGAAGTGCAGGGCGATCTGGCTTAAATCCGAGGATGAAAACACAAAATTCTTCCATAATTATGTAAAAGCGAGGAAAAATGTGAACAAAATATGGAAACTAAAAGATGATGAGGGTAGAGAGGCTAACACTTTTGAGTCTCTCTCCAATATGGGAAAAAATAATTTCCAAAATCTGTTTGCTGACCAAGGAGTGATAACCTTAGTAGAAGTAATTAGAACCGCCCAATGTTTTCCTCGGTATGTAGAAGAGGAAGAAGAAGAGAATCCATGGAAAGAAGTCTCCAAGGAAGAAGTGGAAAGCATCATTAAATCGATGGCCAAGGACAAGAGCCCAGGCCCAGACGGGTGGACAGTAGAATGTTTCCAACATTTCTTTGATCAGATCGGAACAAAATTAAGTGAGGTAGTGGAAGAGTCGAGGAGGAAAGGAGAAATCTACTCCCCTTTCAATTCAACTTTCATAGCCCTAATCCCTAAAAAGGAGGATCAAAATCCTTTGAAGATTTCTGGCCCATTTCATTATGTAACAGTTTATACAAGATCATTGCAAAAGTGATAGTTGTTCATCTCAAGTCGATTCTATCAAAATGCATTTCAAGTGAACAGTTTGGGTTCCTGGATGGTCGTCAAATTCATGAAGCCATAGGAGTTGCGCAGGAGACAATTCACAGTGTTAGGCAGTCGATCAAGAAAGGAGCTGTGATCAAAATTGACCTATCCAAAGCCTATGACAGGATCAGTTGGACATATATGCAGATGTTATTAACTCACATAGGCTTTAACTTGGATTTCATCAACTGGGTCATGGGATGCATCACTAGTGTCAGCTTCGCAGTATTAATTAATGGGGCAGCATCCCCCTTTTTCAAAGGACAAAGAGGTTTAAGACAAGGATGCCCCTTATTGCCTCTGCTCTTTCTTCTAGTAGCTGAAGGGTTGAGTCAACTAGTTCTGAAGGCTAAAAAGGAAGGACCGGTAAAAGGTTTGGAAGTTGCAGTAAATATGTTTATCTCACACCTTCTTTTTGTAGATGATATTTTATTATTTACAAGTGGGAACTTGACTGAAATTAAGGAACTAAAAAACATTCTTGATCTCTTTATGAAAGCAACAGGGATGCAAGTTAACTTCAGGAAATCTCATCTAATCATGGAAGGTTTTAACAGAAACGAGAAGCGCCTGATTACTTCAATTATGCCCTTTGACATACATAACATGGAAAATGCATTCAAATATTTGGGGTTCTGGCTGAAGCCAAATTCATACAAAAAATGGGATTGGAATTGGTTGTTAGCTAAAATTGAAGCAAAAATCTCACACTGGAGCTATAGGTGGCTATCCAGAGAAGGCATATTGATTTTAATTAACTCTGTGCTACAAGCCATGCCGGTTTTTTTGGCAGAATTGACTTGGGTCTCTAAAGGGACTCTCGACAAGATAAGAAGGATTTGCAGTAGATTTCTTTGGTCTAGCTCAAAGGAGGACTCAATACTCCCTTGGATTGCATGGGAGAAGGTAGCAAGGCCAAAAGAGTGGGGAGGATGGGGGATAAAAAAATCTTTCAGACTTTAGTTTCTCTTTGGCTGCCAAATCTGGATGGAGAATTATCAACATGGAAAACCTTTGGATGAGAGTGGTGAAACATAAATATATAGACCTTGTCTCTCTTGAATATTAGATTAGGAACCCAAATAAGAAAGGAAGGAATGTTTTGGTGGTATGGAAAGCTACTACAGAGGCCTTTAAAGTTATCAAACAAGGCTTGGCCTGGCAGGTCAGGAATGGTGGGAACCTAAGGATAGGGAAGGATCCATGGGTGGGATGCAACGGAAATTACGCTCTATCTCTAGGAATGATCAGACACCTCAAATCCAAGGGCATTCCTTTTCTGAATCAGGTTGAGAAAATTGATCAGTCATCAATTTGGGGACAAGCCTGGAAGACAGGAGAAGAACTTGATCTCAAACCTTTCTGGTGGAGCGAATGGAGGGTTTTCACACAAGAACTATCCAGATCAAATGTGAGGTTAAAAGACAGACCAAATCAGCTGGTATGGGCACACGCAAATTCTGGAGTTTACTCCCCAAAGTATGGCTATAAATTCTTAATGTCAAAGGAAAGATAGGAAGAGCCGCCATAGTGGGCCAAATTATTATGGAAACTCAAATGCCCAGAAAAAGCCAGATTATTCTTTTGGTGTATGCTCAAAAGAAAAATCCCAACATGGGATATTTTGCAATCCAGATCTAAACAGGTACCAGGGAGATGTAACCTATGCAAATCCAATTCAGAGACTATAAGACATTTATTTTTATAATTCCCTATTGTCAAAAGGATATGTGAGGAGATCAGGAAACTCATCCAAAAACCGCTGATATGGGAAGGGGAAAGCCTATCCGAGGCATGGTAAAAGTGGTGGTGACAGTACCCAGGAGGAAATCTATGGAACCTTCCTCCCGTCATTTGCTGGGGAGTCTAGATTGCAAGGAACATGTCCATCGTTTTTGAAAAGGAGAATGCAACTGAATTAATTGTGCTTCAATGTACTGCAATCCTTTCAAATATACCATAATCAGAGGAGGAAAGGAATCCCAAATTGATTAGAGAAGAAAAAATAAAAGCAGGAGTCCCATGGGCCTATTTTGATGGGGCTTCACAAAACAAACTAAAAGGAGCAGGGATGATCATTCATCTCAATGAAAACAAGCTTCTAAAAGCTTCAGTAGGCCTAGGCACTAGATCCAACAATTTTGCTGAAATGTCTGCCTTAAAGTTACTTCTATGCTGGCTTATCCACAAGAACATCTTCACAGTTCAGATATTTGGGGATTCTTTAAATGTTGTAGGATGGTTAGCGATCAAAGTAGATGTCAAAATTATATGCTGAGACCTTTATTAGTAGAAATCCAAAATCTAAAGAATTGATTTAATGTGTTTTCACTCTGCCATATATACAGGGAACAGAATGAATCAGCAGACAAGCTTTCTAAGGAAGGTGTACAACAAAATATGGGCAGTTGGAGAATAGCAAAAGAATATCATGGATAGATCCATGTGTCAGATCAACCTCCCTACGCTTAATCTTGGTTTCTTGCCTGTTGTTTTTTAATATTACAAAAACTATTGTAACCAGTAGTGAGTACAGTGCCTTTTGGAAAAACAGTTGATATGTCTCCTGAGTGTTCATCCCAACCTAGGCTTGAGAACTACTAACTCAACCCAAGTTTTTGTAGGGCTTCCAAGGCATTTTTCCCAACCTACATCCATAAGGAACATGAGCACCAACTAGAAAAACAACATGTTTGAAAAAACACAACACCATGGCTATCCAAGAAATGTCATGGAAAGGCTAAAACCACTGTTAATCAACAAAACTATCAATTCTAAGAAAATCACATGAATATACCATACATCTAGAAATCAACAAGGAAATATCACATGCAACCAATTACCTACAAACAAATCTAGATGTTGATGTTGATCCAATTGTTCCCTTGTGCCTTCCTGCGTTCCTCTGCCTTCTTTCTCCAAATCCAAGTGAGTTCTAGAGTGCTCCAAGCATGCTCCAAGACTGCTCCAATATTTCTCTAAGTGTGCAAGAGTGTGAGAGAATGAGAGAATGAAAGAGAGCTCAACCTAAGTTTTTCAAAGTGATAGCAATTGATCCTCAGAAACCTTTTTATAATTAAGGCCTTTATTTTCTTCATTTTCCTTCTTTTTTCCTTAAATTTCCCTCTCATGCAAATATGTGCCTCTTCACCTTCATTTTCTCCTATTTTCCTTTATTTCATAAATAAAATTCTAATTATTTCCACTTTTTCATTGTCAATGGCTTCGCCAATTTCCATAGTCATTAATTAATCAGGAGTGATACCCATCACTATGTTTTAACAAACTTTCAACTTGGAATATGTGTCCCATGACCTTGGTTATATCTTATTTACATAGAAAATCATCCGAGGGTTGGTACATAAGGTTGGCTATAACATTATTTTACAACCTTGTCACAACATCCCTCAACTCATGAGGAACCATTATCTCTTCTAGCCTCTTCCATTGTTTTCTCCTAGAAGGGTATCAAAAGATTTTATAAAATAAACAAAACAAAATAAGGGATTAGTTTTAATATTTCAACATTCATCTACCATTACTGTAATAATAAAAGGTTGGTTTATAGTTGAATGATACCTCCTAAACCCAACTTCGACATTATCTCTTTTACCATCTATTTCTATCCATCTAGGCTCATTTTATTTTCCAAAATAATTCCATATCGTTCGGATAAAATCTAGCTAATCATAATGGTTCTATAATTATATGGAAGGCATTTATCACCACTTTTAGAGATAGACCCAATGACGCTCTGCATCCAAGGCTTAGAAAATACTTGTTTGACCACCAAATTGTAGAGCTTATGTATGTGAGGGATAAGGATAGACACCCCAATTTTATTTTTTTTGGCTTAGTAGCCTTCAATATCCTTAGCTTTCCCATTAGCAAGTTTCTTAACCCAAAACTCAATCTCTTCCAAAGAAAACATATCATCCCCTATAGGGGAATTCAAGATTATTTTCATAGCATTAAGGGATTCATAAAGGTTTTTTAGGTAGAAAATGTAGTTCTTCAATGAAATCATATTATTTTCTTTAGTTTACTAATATAATTTTGTCCTAGACTTTCTAGGATAAAATTTAGATAGATACAATAACTTCCCTTGCTTTGTACTTCTATATCACATTTTATTCCTTTCAATAATAGTTTTGTATGTTTTATCTAATCCGTATTTAAAGATTCAATAGGAGTATCCTTAATTTCTTTTATCCATATTTTATAATAATTATCATACCAAAGGTTGATAGTTCTCTTATTATTTTTATATGACACCTTGATAGAGAAATTTCTAACGGAAGTGAAAAGGGTTGTCGTAAAATTATGATCGATATTTTTGATGTCATCTTATGAGTTTAAACGAGTAAATTCCTACTTAAATCCTTTAAGAAGAGATCCATTTTGATTTTTTTTTAAAGTAATTTCTTTTGACTCTCATTATTCTCTTGCCTCTCGATTTTGTGCATTGCAAAGTTTAGAGTTAAGGTTAAAGATCTATTATCCAAGTAAGGATCATGGTCATTTAAGAGGTCAAAATCTACCATTTGGTTGGAATGAGGGATATCCAATATCACATAATCCATAACAATATTGTCAATCGCATGAAGACAAGTCATCTAGTAGGAATTTGTCCACTTACTTATGCCATCTAAAATTATGCGCTCTTAAGAACTACAAATATTGACTAACCCAGTATCAAATAAATTCTCAATTAGGTATTTAGAGTTTATTTTCTATCTACTAGCGAAAGAAAGCTCTTGATCTAGTCAAAGAATATTAGGGATTGTATATAAGTTGTTTAAGGAGAAATGTAATGTACATTAGTAGACTAATTTAACCTAGTAAGTTTTCAAAACAATTCCTAGATGGTAAAGGTTACAACCAAGATTTCAATCAAGCCAATTCTAAAACATGCATGCATATGAGGAAATCACATAGAAGAAGAAAGAGGCATATCTTATATCAAGCAATGTCAGTCATTTGGTGTATCTATCTTGAGCGACCACCACATATCTTTTCTTCACTCTCACTTCTATATTTAATACCTACAAACAAACCACAAGTTTTCTAAACCCCATGCTCAAAAAAACCTGTTAGAATTAGCACATGATCACAATAAACACATTGGCACTAATACCAACAAGAGAGATAGCGATAAAGTGAGGGAAAGAATTTCATTTTATATCATACAAAATTTGGTCGATACATTGTTGTGCCTTGTGTACTCCAAGCCTATGGTCCTCCTCTAACCACTTCTCACTATTCATCTAGATAATGATTACGACTTATTGCAAGAAGTCCTTTTGAGCTTGTAATCTCACAACAATTCAAACTTTAATATTTTCCTCTCCTATTGATTTATGGAGACATTTATTTTATTGATATCTCTATAGAGTGATCAAAATGAATTTAGACATCTTCTTGACCAAGTATGGACCTTTGATTCTTATCCTATTAAAGAGATTAGCTTTGACCTTGTTTGACCTTATCCATGCAAATGTTTACTCGAGTTCTTATTTGTAGTGTAACTTATGTGTTGTTGGCTGGTAAGAGAAATTTGAGGTAAAAAATGGGCCTCAAGACAAAAATGTACTAACAAAATTAACTTTAAAGAACCAATAGGATTCAGGATGATGATGTCATCTTGTGGGGTAAATATTTTGGAGAGTAAAGATGAAAACTACCTTTTTCATTGTATTTACTACTTATCTCCTTATATATTTACTCAAATGTGAAGTGTGGACACCCACTATATGTGGAATTAAATTCCACATCCAAATGGTATCTACACTTCAAATTTGGGTAAACCTATAAGGAGATAAACATACAAATACAATAAAAAGGTAGTTTGATTTTTCTTCTTTAAAAAATCTTCGGTCTCATTTTATTATTTTAACTATTATTATTATTTTCCTCGAGGGACCCATTTTAGACCTCAGAATTCCCCTAATGTCTCTAGTTCGTTCTTCCAAATCAAAGAGTTGTTGAGGCTAGTAGTGCTACCTTCTAGTGCCAAGGGAGACTTGAAGGCACTAATTATGGGTTTATGGAGATTTCCACAGACCAATTTTTGTATCTTATCTTGTAAGATGTTATTTCCTTCGAGTAGACTCAAGGGGTTGTGACATCCCTCAATATACATCGTAAAAAATCACGAGATTCTGATTTTTTATTTCTTTATTTACAATTTTTATCAGAATATAACATTCCATGAATGAATTACTGCATACTTTTTAACTAATCATCAAATGATATAATCACAATCATTGAGTGAAGTAAGTGTAGAAACGTAATAGCTATTTGCGTAAAGGAATAATCATTATTGAAAATTGTTACTGCAATGTATTATGTGGTGACTTTGCATCATTCACATCATTCAATTAATTAGCTCTTAGTAAAACATGATGAATGATATAATTAGCAACATTATGTAAGGTGACAATAATATTAAGATAAACCAAATAGGAAAGCACACAAATGGATACCAATATTAACATAGAAACCTGAAAGGGAAAAACTAACAAACATTTTTCTTTATTAAAAAGATTTTGTGAGGTAGTTCACCCCTCACTCAATGAAAATGAGGGATTCCATCCCTATTCATTGTTGCGATTTTACAAAAGAAACATACACTTTCATTTAAACATTATTAACTAGAGGCCCATACATAAGATGTGTCATCATGTTTCTCATACACATTGCCTAACATTTCTTAGAGCATAATATCGTCATGGCATTATTGTTTATCGTAGTAACCTTCTTCCCCATCATGTATCACCATTATCAAACTATAACAATTTAGAAATATATCTCAGTAAACTATGTTGTCCATTGTAAAGCTGCATCCAAGGATTTTTAACTCTGCATGTAACAATAGTTGTATATAATGATCTCATCACTTGAAATAGTATTAGCTATAAACCATCATTTTGATAACTACAAAAGAGACTAGTTTAAAAATTATTACTTAATTCCTTGTAAAAGTCATGATTTCATTACTATAAACAATAAAATATCTAATGTCATGGTCACATGTAATTCATGAAACATCAAATTATCAAAACCAAAAGATTATGATTTTTCATCCAAATAGAATGTGAGAGAATCCAAATCTTTCTATCTAAAATGATTCAGTGTCTACTAGTTATCATTTCCTGTCAAAATCACTAAGTGGGGGTGGGGGGAGTTAATGCATAAATAAAATAAAAACCCTAATCACATCTAGCCCTTTCATTTGTAAATGTATTATCAAATACAAAACCATAACTATTATTTCATTTAACACATGCAATACCATAAATACTATTTTGTAAAACCATAATAGTTTTGCATTTAAAAAAATCCAAAAACCATAGGTATAAATTAAAAAATCCATGGTATTAATTCTAAAGTTCTCTTTTTGTTGTAAAAACATGGATATTAATATACTTGTTCCTTTTAATACAAAACCATTATTGTTATCATGAATGCAATAAATATGAAAAATAATGTAAACATGAATATTCTTATTGTCCATATTTCAAGTGGATTAATAATACCACAACTATATTATTCCCAAGGAAAATTAGAAGGAAAAAATAAATCTCAAACCTATATATAGAACCAGAAACACTAAAAGAGTTGATGCAAACTACAACCATAGGTAGATATTAATACCTAGCACTTGATCCTTCTAGCTAGATACTGATACCTAACCCTTGATCCTACTACTTAACCACACCTACCTTCTAGATAGATTCTAGTAGCTAGAAGGTGCAGAAAATCCTTTGCTATATCAACATAGTTGTTAATGAATCAATGTAAGAAGCTTTATTTTCCTTGCAAGCTTTGAAGTTGGATAATAGTGTGCAGGTGTGGTAGATTGACAAATAGCCTCAACCTTAAGCAAATCAAACATGATCCCATAATTGGACACAATGAAGCCTAGAAATGCTTTAGAAATAATGTAAAATATGCATTTGTGGGGGTTCAAACAAATATTATAGTAGCGATAATGCATAGATATGGATCATTGATGTGTTGTATGATAAACTTGTTGAGCAAAGGCAAATAAAAGTTCGTCCAAGTATGCTTCCACAACTTTCTTGATGTCATGAAAAGCATATGATATGTCCCACAAGAAAGTGGCTCCAACATTTTAAAGACCGAACGAAAGTTTCCTATAAGTGAACGTAGCCAAAGGACAAATGAAAGTAATTTTGTGTTGATATTCTAGTTTGATTTTTATTTGATTATAGCCAAAGAAACCATCCATGAATGAAAATATCTCACTATCAACACATCCATCAATAATATGATAAAAAAATGGGGTTGGGTAGTAATCTTTTGGAAATTCCTGATTCATATCCTTATAATTGACAAAAACACAAATAGTACCCTATTTCTTGGTGATGGGAATGATATTAAAAACCCATTCTATCAAGGGAACTCGATAGATGAACTTAGTTTTAAGTAATTCCTCAAATTTTGCTTTGATGAATGCAACTTTGTGAGGGTGGACTAACTATATTCATTGTTGAACATGCTTGGCCCCTTCATAGGTAATGATTTCATGCTCTACATATGGAGGATCTATGCCAAAAATTTATCTGTAGGACTAAGTGAAAATGTTGTAGATTTCTTTCAAAAGAGTGGTATAGTTAGTGATCTCATCGAGGGTGTAATGATCCAAACATGATATTTTCCATGACCCGAGGTTTATCGGAAATGTTAATGGGGATAATATGGGATTTGTTAAAAAATTTACCTTCAAAGAACACATCATGAGTCTTGTCAGTGTCTTGCAACCGATTGACATTTCGTGATGAAATAAGGTTGTTGAAGTTATCATTCAAGTGTTCCGAAAAATGAAGGAATGATGATCGATGATGAGATTATTCCTGAAGTGGATCAAATATTGTCATGGATTCTAGAATTGATTCATCTAGGGACATAATAGTATCGAGGAAGTCATGAGAACTAGGATTATAGACATCCCATATAGGTCAAGAGTAAGCATTAATATTGACATCATGTGAAGAACTTGGCTAAAGTTTAGTATTCACCATTAGAATAACTTAATAAGGCAACTTGATAGGGCTCGAAGGCATCTGATTGTCATACATGTCAACCTCCATAGGAGAGGGGAATATTCGTGAATCATCAAACCTATTGGAATCATATATGATGGATGTGATCATGTTAATAGCATTGGAGGATTGTTAAGGGTCACAAGGAAGAGATGGAAAAGTGACTATCAATGAAGAGTATTTGAACATCTCTGCTTTGATTATTTCAGTAGTAGAAGTGGAATCACCTACAAATTTAATCTATTGACTATCACGGAAATGCAGTTTAAGCTTTTAAAAGGTCAAATAGTCGATAGAGACTATTTTACCCTAATTGGGAAACATCACAACATGGAAGAAAGATGACACAATTTCACAACATAAAATAAAATTTCCCCAAGAAAGAGTTTATATTCCAACAGTGCATCAATGACCTCAACCTCAGCTAAGATCATTTTTCCCCCAAGCTCGATAGCCAAAGTATGAAAAAACCATTGATATTGTAAGGTATTCCCATAAAATTCCTTTAACGTAGACTTAGGCGGAGATAAATTCAGTGAACGTAGATATTTCCAACAGTTTGATGGCATGATACCAGTAGATTCCTTCCAATACTATCCTATTAACATGTTTTTCAAAGATGTCTACCATTACATGGAAGGCTAGATGTTGTGGAAGACAAGGTTTCAATGAGGGTGGATAAAAGGTCATAGGATTTGAATATCAAGGATCCACTCCACTAATAGTTTTTAAGAGTGCCTTGCATTGCATTGGGAAACTTTTCAAAACTTCAAGTGCAAGCATGGTAACTAGGGCTTGGTTCATATCCTTGGCAATAATATAGTTGTGAGTTGATCGTACGTTGCGATTATGCATTGCCTTACGAAGTGTGCCTTTAGGAGGACACGAAATATTGTTCAACAATGGTTTATCAGAGTGAGTAAGACCATAAAGTGGAGGTGGATTCATAGGTTCTAATGTTGAAGTGCCACTATCATGATTCTCATAGTTATGTGCTATAGTCATGACATTAATATGTTATTTCACCATGAATATATCTTGTGTGGATGAGGAGGAATTATTAGAATAATTTTCCCCATTTCCCCCTTGTTGAGTAGGTGGAGGGTTCAAAACCATGTGTAGTTGTTGGGATGAAAAGGATTCGTGAAGAGAACAGGTTAATGAGTAGTTGGTTGCTATAAGAAACAACGGTGGATCTCATCCATCTAAGTTCACTCATGAATAAGGTGGTATTCCCCACAAATATTTCAAGAAAAATGATTCTTCTTATTTTTCACTTTTTTCCCACCCTTAGTGATCTCATGAGTTTGAGGCACTCCTTGTTCATTATTTTAAGTTTTATTAGACTTTTTCTTTTTCTTCTTAACTCCTAGTTGTCGAGGATTCTTCTCAGATGTAGACTGGAAAAGGTTGACCTCGAAGGTTTGAGAAAAAGCACTAGGATTTTGACTAGTAGGATTCATATCCAAGGAAATAGAATACATGTTCATTTGGCCCATTTGAGTGGCTAGTTGGCCGATGTTTCCTGCGGATGTAGACCCCCCTACACCATCACCATGGGTTTTGGGATATTGATTTAATGGATCAATCGATGAATGAGGATAATTAGGAATGATCACATATAGAGTGCCTACCTAATAATAAATACAATCTAATGGATGTGAAATCTTTATGTTTTTTTTCTCAATTTGGGATCCTACCTTCCACGTCTTCAACAACCTTGGATTATAAATGTGGGTGGAGGTGTCCATACAGAAGTTAATGAGAATGTTGATTCTAGATGCATACCTAAAAGGTAGCTTATAGTGGTTGAAAGAGGCCTAGAATAAAGACATGAAGGTATAATAAGAATTTCTCTCTATATCAATGTATAGGTTGTAGGCACTACCGATAAATATCCACTGGAAAAGACATAACCTAACACTATCATCCATGAAAGAGTTGGATGAACACCATAAGTGGTAAGTGGTATTATGACTTGTAGGCTCTTATCTAGGTTTACCATCAAACTTAGGTATGTCGACTACAATTTTATGTGGGATTAGGGGCCATGCATGATTTTATTAATGGAATCATTCGTCAAATTTGACATATTAGGTAGCGCAAGCGTTTCCAAGAAGGGTGAGCCTAACAATGCCTTAGTGGATGGGTAGGTGCCCCCTGTGACCCAAGTGGAGGAGGTGCTCCAGCCATAGCTTGGGTGCTAGTGGTAGTTTGGCTAGATTTATTGAATGTAACACTAATGTAAACATCATGAAGGTTAGTGCCACTAGATTGGATGCCCTGGTGAAATAATTATTCCTAAAAGGTTGTTGACCCTTGATGCCAAAGCGTGCACCAAAAGGTTGGAATAAAATATTGGTACCCAAGGGATTAAACACATTGTTACGGAAAGTGTTTTCTAGCCCTTGAAAATTCTAAGGAAAATGCATGGCCTGTTGGAATGTTGATCCCTCTGATGATTAGCTTACTCAAGGAAATGTGAACACACTAGAAATGATGGTGCACCCAATTGAGCTATATATGATATAGACATGGTAAAAGGATTCCAAGAATAAGGAAATTCACCATTGGGTATGAACATACTCCTTACTGATATTTCAAAATCTATCATGGGTCCAAACGATGCACACGTGAATGCCGAGTTTGAAACTTGACATGTGATGTGGTTATGATACTTGTAGTTGAGCTAGACCCTCCAGTAGAGATGTACAAATGGGGTATGGTCAATAAGGTGGGGTTATTCGTAGAAAATGTACTAATTCGAGGGAAAAATGATGGTGGAATATCATTCTAGAATGAGGAGGTGTTCTCTACAAATGTAGTGTGAGCAAGACCTGTGATTGTAGAGGAAGGTATAGAAGTAGTCTTTCAAGGGAGACCACCAATCACAATAGGTGTGGACACACTAGGTTCTACTGTGGGTATGGTTTTATATGTAAATAACTTTGATAAAGGATTTTGTAAATATTGACGCAAGTATACACCCAAACCTTGAGAGATCAATGGTGAGGTATGAGTGATGAGGGAATGAAGGTGAGGTGGAAGACTATGGTCAACCATTTGGTGAACTAAAGGTTTGGCCCCTTGAGTATAATAGAAAGTGACCATTGAAACTAGTGTCCCTATGTTGGTGTAAGGGGTAAGTATACATACATGAGTAATTTGACCCTCCTTGTGGGGAGAAAGGCCCTCAAGGAGATAAGAATGATGCAAAATTAACTTTGCATAAATGACATCAGAAGATGTATACAAATGTGTAAAATAAATATCTTAGGGCTAGTAGACATAACCAATCAACATGCACCTATCAAATCTAACAAGAATGCATGAAAACCAATGATTAAAGTGATCTTCCACAACTGGAGCTTGGCTAATCAATGTCCAAGTTGAATATGAAGATGTGGTTGGGAAAATTGTGTTATCTTTCTCCTTAAAAACTCTTATGACCAATGTAGGAACCCTTAATTATGCAAGAGTACCATTTAGGAGAACTGAGTGAATACTAACTAACGCTTACCTTGGGTATAAAAAATAAGTTGCCCTCACTATCACCCATGTAAGTTCCCTAATATTATGTCCACTAAGGTTACTGTGTACAACTACCTAACCTGGGGACCAATTGTCAATTACGTTTACATGTAAAAGAAACATATTGAGCATAATGCCCCCTAAAGTAGAACCTCCAAATATGTGTATGTCCTTTCCACCAAGATCAAGTGAAGTGGGGTAGATCACTCCATTGGTCACAATGTGACCTTATGATTAACCCTCATATTAGAAGCAGTTTGGAGGCATCATGCAACTGTAAACGGATTTTCCCTCCCTATCTCAAGATTCTATGTTTGTTTAATTGGGATTGGAGAGTATACCTCACTAATTTATTCCAATGCCCCATTCTAGGTTATTTTGGATGTGTTACTAAAGAAAATGAAAATGTTGAATTAATTTTATTATGTGTTGATTTCTAGGGTTATTTATTAAGCCAAAGGTGTATGGAATGAAACATGTGTGGTGCTTGTGGCTTTTCTTCAAGGAAAATAGTGCATAAAATACTCATGCAAGCTCTTATTTTCGATAAATCCTAATTAAAGAAAGGAAGGTCTTTTCAAACACATATATGAATACAATCCTTACACCTTCTCATTAATCACTAAAACATAAAATGTATATTATAATCAAAACTCCAAATAAATAACAAAAGAAACCAAAGAAAACACACAAAAAACCTACTAAGAAACAAAACACTAGAAGCAAGCAAGCATGCACTAATAGGAAAAATCAAATCATACAAACACACTAATAAGAAAGTAGAAAATAAAAGGGTTGGAAGGACAAGGGTGGCAGAGTGGTATCTATCTATCAATGTCTTTGCAGGGAATCAAACCGAAGAGGATTCAAACCCTAGAAAAGGAAAACAAATCCACTTATTGGAAGTAGATTTGAGTATTTTACACAATAAAGAAGACATGAGAAGATAAAACTAAAGAGAAACACCAACTGGAAAAATATCTATGCAAGAAAACTGAAGCATTTGCAAGAGCAATCCTGCAAAAACCTGCAGTTGGAGCCTTCAATGTTCTGTCGCAAAACTAAATGAGAATTGATGATCCTACAATGCTTTTTCATAGAGAAGACAAGGCATTATTGAGGTAAACAATGCTTTTTCTCTGAATTGGAACAGACAAATAGTAGGGAAAAACATACATCTTGAGTTTTTGAACACTAGGGTTTTAGATCCAAAATTTTCATATGGCCCCTAGACATTGTACATGAGGAAATTAAAAAAATGTTGTTACGAATTTAGACAAATGCTATACAAATCGACTCATTGGGACCCCCTAGTATGGTCACCAATTATGTTTAAGGAGAAATTTCATCTACTATTGTAGATTTCTATACAGAGACCACAGATCGTAACGATTTTTTCATGTTGAGCACGCAGAACAGGAAGTATGGAATTTAAACGTGAATGGACGATTTGTACAGTTAAACTAAATTTTTTTATCAACAAATTCTTGTTAAAAAGGTAATAACGTATAATAATTAAACTGACTAATTTTTTTAAGCAAAGTCGAGAGAAGATCTCTAACTCGAAGCATGCCAACAAATAATAATAATTGAATCACGTTAATTGTGAGTTCTTTTTTTAATATTAGAAGTTTGGTTATATTATTTTTGGTACTTATTGGCTTGAAAATATTGAAAATGAAAGATCACAACAATGGTGAAACGTAAAGCGCGTGTTGATCTTAAAGAATCGCAAATGATTTGAGAGTTTAATCTCGTTGATCCATTGAAAAATCGTCAAGTGTATTTCTGCGATACCCAGAATATTTCTTATGGATTTTCACGTGATGCCTGAACCCCGAGCGTCCTTGTTCACATTGAAAGGCATTTTTACGGGGGACTAAAAAAAAATTAAAAATTATTAATTTTTGAAAAAAATTACTGTTATTATTTTTTAATTTAAAAATTTAATTGATAAATAAAAGGTAAAAGTAAAGAAAATTCCGTTTTTAACATAAAAATTTATTTCAAAGATGGATTCTAATGAAATTGTGTTTTTATTCCAACGAAATGGATAAAAAATAATTAACAAAAGATAAGAAACAATATTTAATATTGATGGTACAAAATGATTTTTAAATTAAAAAAATAAATATGTTATAAGGAGATTTTTGAATCAACAATAATTAATATATAAAAATATAAATATTATATATTTATTTTTGTTGAATATGTATTTTTAAAAAAAGAAGAAGACCACACATCTGTTTTTAAATCTATTAGACCTTTTGAAGTTGTATATTATAGTTTAGAGTAAAAGAATATAAATTTTAACATTTAAAATAAAATTTAACATACAATTTCCAAGCTGACACTTTTAATAATGTAAGTAATTGAGAAAGCCAAGTTGTAAAGTGACAATTGCTTCAGATGAAATTTTTCTAAAATTTCTCTTTTTATTGATATGAGTTATTTGTGTAATTTGATATAGACTTTTAATTTTTAACTTCTTATGGAGAATCCTTTGCAATTGGGTTGTTACAAGTATTTATCAATATGTGTTAATTTATCCAATATATATATCATGAAGAAATGAGAAGAAATTTTATTTTAGAGTTTATTAAAAATAGTGATTTATGATTTCTTTTATACTATGATATCAACTAATAATCACAATTCGTTGCTTTGATGGAGTTTAGGTTTTTATATCAAATTTATAATAGTAATTTTATTGTTAAAAAAAAATAGAAAATAAAACTAGTTCAACCATGTAAATTAAATATCTAATAAATATGATAAGTATTAAAAAACTTATCTCATTATAACCTCACATAACCAACATTAAAAATTAAAACAATTTAATTAAATTATTATTATTTTTATGATGTGTGGAAAAAATTAATATATAATTTAACATATACACATTTTAAAAAAAAATGAAGAGATAAAATTCAACCGATAAAATTCACCCTATGTTGTGAAAGACCCAACAATGTTAAGGACCATAGAAGCTCGCTCACATATATATTATAACTCATTTAACTCATTCTGGAAGATCTAAAAAAATCAATATATTATATATATTTTATATTTTATTTTGATTGGATTTGTCACATGTGACAATCTTTCACGTGAGACCAAGACACCAAAGCAAAGCTTCAAATGCACACTTAGCTTGAATGAACTTTTTGGTATTGTTTCTATTTCCTTATACTTAATTTTTTCATAATATTCTTTTCATCATATTTAATCTTTTCATAATATTCCATTCATCATATTTAATCTTTTTACAATATGTTTTTCATCGCATTTAATCATTTTACAATATGCTATTTATCATGTCTTGACCTATCTAACTAATTTATCATGTCTTGAACTATCTAACTAAGACTCTGCAAAAATCTTGCTTATCCTTTAGGGAATATTTTGTTGAGATATCAACTCGAGTATCTTTAGTGTTTATTTTTTTTTAATTTTAGCATCTTATCATCTAGCGCTTATTTATCTAATGATATATAAAATCAATGTTCATTATCTTAGAATGATAGGCTGGGTTTGTTGCTAAGTGATTAACACTCTTAATTGTCATAATGTAACACATATTTATCTTGTTTTATTTCCAAGTCTCCTAATAATTGGTACATTTACACTACTTAAGGTTTCATGGAAACTATGTATTCTACCTCTGTAGTGGAGAGGTTTACTACCTTTTGTAGTCTAAACACCCAAGACATTACCACACCTACAATAGTATATAAATAACTAGTTGTCATATTTTTGGTGCCCACATATCAAGCTACTTGTGTATGTATAACTTTCAATCATAGCATTATTTTTATTATCAAGATATAAACAATGACTAGTTCCCTTGAGATACCTTAAGATGTTCTTTATTGCATATGAATATTGTTTATCTCTATTTGCAAGGAATTTGCTCACTACTCCCATTGCATATGCAATATTTGGTTGGGTACATACCATAGTATAAATAAAGCTTTAGACTATTGAAGCATATGGGATTTTACTCATTTCCTCCTCTTGCCATCACAAGAGCACAAATTAGCATTGAGTTTGAAGTGGGATGCTCTGGGGTGATAGCATGCAGTTGGGTTAGCCTTTTTTGTAAGAGTGGGCACTTTTAGGTGGAAAAAAATAGGGCTCAATTGTGAAATTTAAGTGCTTGATCGACTCATTATTAAGCATTCGATCTAGCAATTTAAGTGCTCGATGGAGCTCCTCGAACGCTAAAATAACAACCCTATCGAGGGTTAAAAACAAATGATAGATCGAGTTTTAGGGCTCTATTGAACTCTATTGCTCGATTGAGCATTATGGCTCAATCGAGGTTTAAAACTAGATCGAGTATTTTTTATTTATTAAAATGGCCACTTGCGGTGTGTGTTCGCCATTTTGCACAAACTGCAAGAGAAGTAATAACTTGATTGAGCATTTTTCAGTGGCTCGAGTGAGAGTATTGGAGCTTGAACGTGCAATTGGAGCATAACGCGATTCAACCAACCTCACCAAGAGCCACACCAACGTCCCATAAGCTAAAAGGAAGGAAGGTATATCTACATACATACATACATACATACATACATATATATATAAAACTTACCATACAAAAATCATGAAACCACAAAAAATAATCAAAGAAATCATTCAAACAACTTAGAAAATCACAAACCGACCTATAAAACCACAAAACTATAAAAAATCTCTTCAAAAGAACTTAGAAAACCACAAAAAAAACCTAGAAAACACTTTGAAACCACCCATAAAAACTATACTTTAGGTTTAATTTTTTTTTCTTGCTTGCAATGGTAGCATGTTTTATTTATTAAAGTCACATAACTTTATTTTGAATGGTAAAAACATTATTTTCTATTTATTTTATGTTTAAAAGTTTTTCATTAGGAATTTTGTGAAATAAATTTTGAAGAATTTTTAACTTTGTTATTTAACATGCATTTTAAATTTCTAACAAATTTGACCAAAAATATACCCCACAAAACTACAAAATAGAAAAAAAATAAAACTATAATCAATAAATAAGTAAATTAGTGAGCTTGACATTGACATGATGTATATGGTACTTATGGTGAACCTCCTTTTATCACATAACAAATTTTATTTTAGTTTATTATTTTAAATTTAAAATTAATTTATATTTTTAATAGTAAATATAATATGATTAATTATGATGATGAAGTGGAGTAAGGAGGGTCGAGCGAGGGTTTGGAAAACCTAAGGTTTTTCTCAGAGATTGTAGAGGAATCGGATCGGGAACGTCGACAAAAGTTTGCAGGGAGGTTATCGAGATAGCACGGGAAAAACATTGACTGGAAACAACCAGAGGGGAACTTAAGAGACGAGCCCGGAGTGAAGACCGTCATGGAAGGGGTGAAAGGGAGGGGAGAGATCCCCTCCTACAAAAATATAGCGGCAGGGGAATCAAGCGGATAGGGGATGCATGAAAATACAGAGTTGAGGAGCAGCGATACGCCAGTACTAGGAAATCGATGGCAGACCAAACTTGGAGGTAGATGCCGTCACAGAGCCCAAAAGAAGCCAAGGTATGTAATCCCTAATAATAAGTTAGAAGACTATAGGAGCTACATGAGATACCATGCCTTGATATGCAAGTTTGTAGGGTTTTGGCCGACAGAAAGGGACCTAGCTAAATGGATACAACAACGATGGAAGCTGAAAGGGCACATAGATCTTAAGCTAGGGGCAAAAGGTTTCTTTACAGTAATTTTGCAAATCTGGAAGATAAGGAAAGAACCTTTGAAGGTGGACCGTATTTTATGAACAATGTCGGATTATTCATGAGGCATTGGGAGGATAGGTATAACTAAGATTATTTGGATTGCCAATGGAGTTCTGGGATCCTGACATATTGTAAGGTATTGGCAATACGGTGGGGACCTTCGTCAAAGTTGCAGAGTCCACAAAAAGAGGGAAGTACACATCTTATGCTAAGATCTGCGTTTATATGAATATAGCTGAGCCATTGCCAGAATACATAGAGCTGGAGTATCATGATGAACTATGGCAATAACCATTGGACTACGAGCACATACCCTTTATATGCAGGAGATGCCACGAATATGGGCACCTATTCAGATAATGTCCAATGAATAAAGAAGACGAAACCATAAGAAATAAGGAAGAGCAAATAAAGGGGCCGAAAGAAGGGAATGAAGAAGAAACTGGCTTCCAGGAAGTCCAGAGAAAGAAAAGGTCATGAAAGGATATAGCAAGACAGCAACAATCTGTAAAACCTGTATCAACAGAATGTAACAATAAATTTCAAGTTTTACAAGAGGAAGAGGAGGAGGTGGGGAAAGAAGAAACCACAGAGGAGGCTATGGAAATTACTAAGAACCTAGTGCAGAACGTTAAGGGGAGAGAAAAAACGGAGGACAGTATGGCAGTGACAATTGAACAAACCTAGGGGGAGGTTGAAGCACAAAAGGATAATGGGAATGAGGAGGAAAGAATTATGAAAAGATTGCTTCAAGACTAGAAAAACCTGGATGAAAGGTTCATCCCAGAAAACCAAAAGCAATTGTATAAAGAAACCTTTTAGAAATATAAGGAGAAGGAATGAATCACTTCAGAAAGTTAGATAGAGCAAATAGGAAATAAGGGACTCCAAAGTCTGGGATTGGACAACACTGGCAAAGGGGGAAGGAAACGAGGTTGTTGGATAATGAATGAGACCATACAAGCAGTGGGAGAGATTTTGGTTAATTCAGGTAGGGTTATACCTCTTTCAGAGGTATTCCATCAACCATCGAAAAATTTATAAGATGATAGTCACAAGTTGGAACATAAGAGGCCTTAATAGCAAAGGCAAGCAGAGGTGCCTAAAGGACAGGTTAAAGAAAGATAAGCCAAGCATTACGATAATTTAAGAAACGAAAATCAACTCCCAACAATTAGAAGCGATGATTAAGAAGCATAAAATTCAATATGAGGTGATGGGTGAGGATGCAAATGGCACAATAGGGAACTTGGCTATTCTCTGGAACCCTGAAGAAGTAATATTTGAAAATTGGATAAGCATGCCCAGAATCCTAATAGGATTATTCATATTGATAGGGTCAGAGGAGTGGATCCTCATCTTTGGGGTCTATGGACAGCACATTCCAAGAGATCGAAGAAACTTCCTCAGTATTTTGCAGTCCATAAGAAGGATCTTTCCTGGAACTCCATGGATAGTAGGAGGTGATTTTAATATGATAAGAACAATAGAGGAGAAAAGGGGAGGTATAACGAGAGTGGAAAAATATATGGAAGAATTTGATGAGATGATTACAGAGAAAAGGTTGGTTGACATCCCAACAATAAATGGCATTCATACTTAGAATAATCGAAGAGGGGGGAAAAATCAAATAGCGTGTAGACTAGACCGATTCCTTGTAGCAGAGCAGGTGCTGAACCGAGATGTTTATGTGGAAGCTAAGATAATTTCGGCTATGGGTTCTGATCACTGGCCGTTCAGGTTGGAAATTGACATTAAAAAGAACTCCCACAAAAGGCCTTTTAGATTCGAAGCCTTCTGGCTCAGGAATTCAGAGTTCTTATCCAAGATTGAGGAATGGTGGAATCAGAGCACGCAAAAAGGAAAGGGTAAGAAGCATACCTTTCAATTAAAACTTAAAGAACTGAAAAGGAAAATAAGAATATGGAATAAGGAAGAGTTTGGAAATATAATGAAGGAAAACCAAAAGCTATAAAAAGAAATGGAAGAGATTCAACAACAAACCATCGAACAAGGAAGAAATGAGGAAAGAAGCAGAAAACAAGGAATTATTCTTAGCCAAATAGAGAAGTGGAGAAAATAGGAGGAAATCCTCTGGAGACAAACATCCAGGATTAATTGGTTACGTGAAGGGGAAAGAAATACAAATTTCTTTCACCAAGCTATGATTTAGCATAGGCAAAGAAACAGGATTTTCTCTACCAAAAATGATGAAGGAGAGAGGATAATAGATCATGTAGGAATAGAGCAGACCTTGGTGGAGCATTACAGGGAAATCTTAACTGAAGCGACAGTAGACAGGGAAGCGGCCATAGATCTCATAGGTAAGGAGATTCTCAAACTAATAACAGAAGAACAAAACATGGCACTAATGAGAGCATCCACTTTAGAGGAAGTGGAGGAAATTGTAAGAAGCATGAAGAAAAACAAGGCGCTAGGGCCGGACGGATTTACAGTGGAGTTTTATCAAGCAGGATGGCACTTCCTCGGCCAAGAAATCCTGGAGGTAGTAGAGGAATCGCGCATGAAACAAAAGGTATGGCCAGGCCTCAATTCTACTTTTCTTACTCTGATTCCTAAAAATGCTAACTCGGAAACTGCCCATGGTTTCTGATCAATTGCAATATGTAATGTCATATATAAAATAATTGTTACTCTGATAGCTAAAATATTAAATCCCATCCTCCCCAACATAATATCGCCTGAACAAATTGGTTTTGTGGAGGGTAGACAAATCGTTGATGGACTTGTAGTAACTCAGGAAACAATTCATCCTCTAAAGCAGAGAAACCGAAGAGGTATGATGATTAAGCTGGATTTATCAAAGGCGTATGATCGCTTAAACTAGAACTATATCAAAGAAATCCTTATAGCCTTCGGATTTAGTAGGAGATGGATTGACTGGGTGTAGGATATGGTATCAACACCTTTTTTCTCCATCTTGTTAAATGGGGCGCCCTCTTCTACCTTTAAAGCCACAAGAGGAATTCGACAGGGGGACCCTATATCTATCTTTCTATTTGTAATGGCCGCGGAGGGCTTGGGATGGTACTTCAAAAAATCCCTAAGAGAAAAAAAAATTAAAGGATTGAGGTTATGGGATGATAACTTACCCATTACCCATCAACAGTTTGTGGACGACATTATGCTATTCGGTGAAGTCTCAATAAATGAAGTTAGAGGGATAAAAAGCATCCTGGACTTATTTGTGGAGGCATCAGATATGGAAATAAACAAAGAAAAATCATGCACTTTCATCTTCAACACTCCAGACACAATTAAAGCTCATTTAGTAAGGATGTTATGATTCAAGCAAGAGGAACTTCCTACAAAATATTTGGGGAACCAACTAGATATAAACCCTACAAGAATGGTGAACTCGCAGCAAATCATTGAGAAGATCAAGAATAGATTGGCAAGTTCATCTTTCAAGGTGCTAAACATAGCCGGGAGGCTGATTGTTTTGAAATCAGTTCTTCAAGTGATTCCAATTTATCCTCTATCTATCATGGGTGCTCCCAAAGGAGTATGAAACAAAATGAAGGAAATCTTTGGCAAATTCATCTGGAGTGGCCCAAAACAACAGCGAAAATGGGCTCTGGTTTCTTGGAAAACCTTGACAAAGAGAAATGAAGAAGGAGGTTTGGGGCTTAGGGACCCGGAAATCCTGAACAAGGTGTTAGGGGCAAAGCTGTGGTGGAGGTGGATGAGAGGAGGAAGCGATTTATGGAAGAGAGTCTAGACTCAAAAATATAATATGCCCACAATGGGTGAGGGTATCTTGAGACTGGAAGAAACCCCTAGAGGATCTGTCATTTGGGAATTAGCTAGTCAGAACAGACACATAGTAAACGACTACGCCTTCTGGGAAATAAGAGGAGGAGGAACAACTAGATTTTGGCAGGAAGGATGGCAGCAAAGGAACAAATTAGCCTGTATACATAGCCTTCAGGGTATACATGATGAGGTTGTCAGAGAGGGACGGGAACTTGTAAGGGATTATTGGATATAAGGGGAGACGGATGGAATTTGGTGAAAATGGAAAAACCCTGAAGAATGGAATGAGAATATGGATCAGGAGCAACGAAGAACATACATAAAAGAACTGGAATCAAGCAAAATAAAAGCAGGACAGGGGCCGACCATTCTCAGATGGGGAAATTCCACAAGGGGAACCTATTCAGTAAAGGAAGCCTATTATTTAGTAACCAATCAAGAAAGAGAGGAAGAAGTAGTGGATTGGAAGGAAATATGGAATAGTAAGTGGTGGCAAAAGATAGGAATAGTTGCCTGGCTTGTAGGAAAAGAAAGGATCTTAACTTAGGACAAAATTCAAAGAGAAGGCTTCTCGGGCCCACCCAGATGTAGCCTGTGTAGGATGGAGTTAGAGACCCAAGAACACATCTTGAATTCATGCCCATTCGCTCAACATCAGTGGGGAGAGATCAAGAACCTATTTGGCAAATCCAACAGGGACCATGTGACATCATAAAAACTTTATTTCAATGGCTACAGGGACAATTCTCCTGCAAGGTCGTAAGGAGAATATGAAATTTAGCTATAGGTTTTGTCATATGGCATTTATGGAAGGAAAGAAATCACAGGATCTTCCTGGATAAAATTAACACTAAGGAGAAGGTATGGAAAGGAATTCAGAATGCAATCAGAGAAATTGTCCTGGTAGAGACCTGGGAGGAGGATGACTAGAAAACTAACGCTGCAGAAGAATGTATCCTAACGAAATTAAACATGAACTACAGCATGATATATCCTAATAAAGGAAAAATACTACTAACTCAGAAGTAGAGCCCGAACCAGTTTAGATACCCAAGACAACAGTTCATTAAATTGAATTTTGATGGGGCCTCAAAAGGGAACCCAGGACCCGCTGGCTTTGGGGGAATATTTAGAGACTACAAAAACCAAACAACATCGGTTTATGTGGAAGGAGGAGGAGAAATGACAAATAATGAAGTGGAATTATGGGCTGTATATCAAGAATTAAGGATAGCAGTAAGAAATGGGTATATGAACCTGGAAATAGAGGGTGACACACAGATAACAGTTGAAATGATACAAAAACTTAACAATGGAAAAGAATGGGAGCAAGTTGCCAGAAGCTGGAAGACAGCAGGGATTGTTCAAGATTTGGGAGAAATCCTTTGAAGAATAGACTACAAGATCTTTAGTCATGTCAGATGAAAAGGGAATAAGGCAGCAGATTATTTAGCTAATAGGGGATGTTCACAACAGATGGAAAGGACTAACAACAGCTGGATAACAATAAGGGACAAGGCAGGATGGGAGGAGTTAACTGTTATAATCAACCAAGATCATAATGAATCTACGAGCCAATAATGTAGACATGAAGAGACCCCCGATCGGGGTGAGAAGGACGATGTATCAAGAAATAAGAAGAGGGCAAGGGTTAATCTCGAGAAGAGGCGGCGAGGTCGTAATGACGATCGGAGGTGATGGAATTAAGACAAAGGCAAACGAATTGCAGTACGAAGGTGAAGAACGGAGGCGAGGAGAGGTGGGATATCATGTGAAAGGCAGGTGGCAGGAGAAACAAGCGAGGGGTAATGAAGAGCAATTGCAGAGAAATGATAACGAGGAAGGTAAGAAAACGGAGGCGAGCCAAGTGATTCATGTTATAACAATAAGCGGGGCAAAGGGAGGAGCGACAAAGTAACCAGGCAGAACTAGAGGAGAGCAGAGAGAACGGAGAGGGGAGACAGACAGTAGGGAGGGAAGAATTCAGATGGCGAACAAGAGAAGAATTCGCGCGGAGGTTGAGGAAGAGACTGGAGGTCGTCGTAGCCCAGGGAAGAAAGGGAAGGACCCTGTGGTAGGGAATGATGAATTTCGTTATCAGTCAATCCAAACGGACTCGGAGGATGAAGTTGAAATGTTTGACTCTGACCCGGAAGGACATGAGCAGTAGAAAAAGAAGGCCTGAAAGGAAGAGGGAGCAGCAGAAGGTAAAGAGCCAGAAGTAGGGGAGCAGGGTGATAGGCGAAAGGCGGGGCAGGATGACGAGGGTGAACATGACAGCACCTCGGGCGTGAAGGGCAGGGGACGTAGAGGTT
>APFE030404993.1:927-14115 GCA_000404065.3 Pinus taeda
CAGCTGGAGGTGAACTGTCATGAGGAGCAGGTGAACTGTCATGAATAAATCCAGCACTCTGAAACTGAATGGGCTTGGCGTAGTCTGGAATATGAAAGGACAAGTCCTTGTCATATCCAAGACCAATTCTGTGCTTGTTATGGACAAGATTCTCCCAAGGTCTGCCGATGGGCTTGGGAAGTGCAGATTGAGTTTCTGCATCTGCATGTACAACTGCTGCTTTATCTAAATGCACTGTAACATTATTGTCTCGCTTTTTATGGGTGGTTGTCTCAATGTTCTGAACAAAAACAGGTTCAAGATGGTGTCTATTTTGATGTAGCTCTTCTTGCTGTAGTTGTGATTCAAGCTGAAAAAAAAAAAACAATCTTTTCCTTTGCATTTTGTAGACATGTCTGAATTTTTGAGAGAGATCCTATGCTGATTTGTAATGTGTCATCAACAGTAGATTGTATAAGAGTTTTCATGAACTCTAATACTTCACTGATTCTGGCCATTTTTCTTCAAAACTGCGTATGTTGACCCTTTTTTTTATGGATATTTTTTTATCATGAAAACAACCAATATTTCACTCAATATACAATGGATAGGACAATACTGACATCAAAGATAATTAATCTCAGCTTACAATACTTTATGGACTCCCTACCATAGTGACTAAAATAGTTTTTGACACCAAACCCTCTCAACAATGTCTTAGCACAATGTCGTAATGATAAAACAATTACATAGCCTTTACAATAATATAATGCATGAGTAAATTCAGTTATCTTATAAGCAAACGATGAGAATACAGGAGCCTGGAATGATTTCAGTCAAAATTTCAGACAATGAGGGATCCCAGTTTTGTGATCTTCAAAGGATCCCAGACTGTTGAATGTTGGACCTGGATAGGCCACCATCCAATTACTTGTCCCTTCCAATGACTTGCTGGCTCCTAAACTTTACGCACAAATGAAAATGCATTCAATACCAAGTGAATGCAGGTGTTGTATACACCAAATCAGTTCAATGCATACACCATTTTTTGTATTCACCAAAACTCTTCTCAGCCAGATCAAAAAAAGAATACCAATGAGCACTTGAAAACTGCCAAAGCTTATCCTTCAAATTATTTTAAATTATTTGTAGAAAAACGAAGAGCATTGTATGATTCAACGCATATACAGATTTTGGACGGGCGCCATTGCTTCAACAACACAGGAATATGTATAAACCCACAGAAACAGATTAAAGACTGACAGCGATAACGAACTTGATCTTTAAAGAAGTTCCAAATATTACATGTCTCAAACAATAGTTATCATCAATTCGTTTAAAAATACCTTACTCCGTCGCTCGTATTGGACGGCATGTGGTTTTTCACTCGACTCGTCGTCCAGGCATCTTCAGCCCCAATTACTCGAGCGATGCAAAAATGTGACCGTTCATATTCCCCAATTCCATTTGTAGTCAGATTATTTTGCAATCAAGATAGCGTCCCAACTGCTTTCATGATGAACAGGTATGGAGGCACCAGGCATTAATACCTTTGATACCACGTATCAACGATAAAACCGCAGTAACGCAGCTGAAATCTTCATTTCTATGTAAGCAAAAGCCTGTGCACAATGTCAAATCCGCTTCGAACAACGAAATTTTACAGTTCCACCTCCTTTTCTGGTATGGGCTCTCGTCAGATCTCAGAAAATCGAGTTCCAGTATTCATAGAGGGCCGCCTACCCACAAAAGCCACAACGACGGACCGGGGTGATGCTCCTGAGGATTTGTTGGACGCTCTGCTGGAAATGAGAAGTGATGTTTTTACTCCCACTAATATCAAAAGCTACCTAGCTGATATATTTAAGGCGGGAACGGACACCACTGCGAATACAATGGAGTGGGCGATGGCAGAACCCATTTGCAATCCGGAGAAAATAAAACGAGCCCAGGCCGAGTTGGACGAAGTGGTTGGATGCAGCAGAAAGGTTCAAGAAAGTGACATTGATCGTCTTCCTTATCTCCGGACAATAATTTTCCAGTAGCGCTAGTCCAATTCAATCCTTTCCAAAATTTCGGGACAGATAGCATTGATAATAGAATATATAAAGAAGTAGCCACAGACGTTAGCTAACTTACAGCGCTTAATGCACAGGCATTCACAACTAGCCAAATTATGCACGAAAAAAGAGATTCAACTACAGGTTTTAATCAATGTATATGAGACCATTCAATGCACAGGAAAATGAAACAAGAAGATATTATAGAAATAGAGATTCCACTGAGCAGATGCGTAGTTATTACACAAGCAGAGGAGTTACAAGGGCAAAAACTCTGGGACTAGCGACCTTGGATATGAGGGAAGAAACACTAGTTTTCTATTTCGAGACAATGGGCAATCGCACCACCGAAGTAGAGTTGAAAACGCATGTAATAAAACTGTCAAGACATATAATTATATGGTAGATAACACATGTAATAAAATTTTCAAGACATATTATTATATGGCAGATAGGAGCAGCAATTCGGTGAACCTACACCACAGAGAATAATGGTAAAAGCGTTTTTGCATGGGAGGATATACAAACCGCATGGTTGATAAGCGCTCAAGGAAACCTAAATGATATGTCAGTATTTGCAGGAAAATAATGGCTCAAAATGGAGAAGGACCAGCAATCGCCCGCTCTGATACCATGTTAAACACACATGGGAGCAAGAGAAAATATGAAAGATAAATCATGCAGTACAATTTTATTAACAATTTGATATACATTTATAGTACATGTGGTGACCGTTGGGATTCACATCCCAAGGTCTCTTGGACTCCTTTTGTCCATTTGGCTTCCACACTAACCCATTTAGGATTAGGTGTCCAACAAAAGTTGTGCAACAATTTCCTATAGCACTTTCTTGCCCTCTTGTGGAAGTTATTTCCTTCCTGTAGCACTTATTTTCCTTCCTATAACCATGGCACATTCCACTTGCATTTGTTTAGCCTTGGCTCCCCTGGTGCTTTGTTTCTCCTATGAGGTTTGGGGTTGCTTCCTTTTGACTTTGAGGGAGGCTATTTTTTGAATATGTTTCTCTTTTTTCTCCAATTCTCCCTCTTGGTGAGTAGATGACCCCTCAATGGTGATGGGGTTTGTTAAGGAAGGTTTGTTTTTTCCTCATTTAACCCTAGTTCTCTTCCTCTTTCTGAAATATAAAAGGTGTTTTCTGGGCCTCCTTGCTTTAGGCTTGACTAGTGTGCCCAAGGCTACCAGAGTGGAAACTACTTCCTCCTCAGTATTTCCTTCTTAAACACTAGATTGCGGCTTTTGTCTTCTCCTTTTTTCAAATCTAGAAGATTCCTCAATGACCTTTGTAGTTCCTTGTTTTCCTTTCTCTCCTTGTTTTATATTTTCCTCTAATTTTTGCTTTGGCACTTTTTCTTCGGATTCAACCTCTTCCTTTTCTTCATCACTCTCTTATTCTTCCTCTTCTTCTGCTAGCGATCCATCCTTAGTTGTCTCTTCAAGTTCCAATAAGATCTTTCCTTGCATTTACAGATAATTTTCCCTATTCATATCCACAAAATCTATCCATGATATAGGGTGTTAAACATGTTCTAAGGAATCCATGACAATTAGTCTTATGAGCCCATGATGGGATATATATTAATGTTTTCCCACCTCCTACCCTCTTCCTCATTTCTACCATAGACTAGAAAAGGAAATAGGGAATGTTCAATTTGGCTTGTGATAGGAAAGTCCATTTGGAATCTTATTTGATGGAGTAATCTAAATTGATAAGAATAAATGACAATGAGCATTCCCTCAAAATAAATACATTTCAAAATGTGATAGGATACTTCATCCCAGGGGTAGGGTAGACTCTCCTTCCTGACCCCACTTTTATCTTCAACTGAATTCTCCTTAGGGAGGAAGAAGTTTTTCTTGGCTATGATAGCCTATTTTCTTTCTTCCTTGGTCCATCTCATTCCCAGGGGCAATGTGGTAACTCTAATAATAAGCTATTCATTCATATGGATAATGAGCCCACTCCCAATGGTGGTATCATTGTCTTCCCCTTGAGGCTAGAGGCCTACTCAAAACTCATGAGTAATTTCATCATCAAACCCTTTGAAATTCTCAAAGAACTCCAACCATTGTTGGTTTGCAAAGATATCTCTGACATGAGGGTGTTGGTGGATCCTTAATGAGACAATGGGATATTTTCTATTAAAACCATCCCCCATGATCCTTATTGTAGTTTCTCCAAATTTTTACAAGGGAGTTATGCTACCAATTATCAATTTTTAGAGTAGTTTAGGGTTTCAAAGTAGAGATAAGAGTAGTTCCCTTTGTTGGCTAGGGAAAATAAAAATTACATGCACAACTCAAATAAAGAGTATTCCCCTATCGTTATGCCTATTTCACAAGAAAATTTCACACTTTAATTTTATTTCACTTTTAGGGGTTTTCTACAAGATGTTCTTATGGAAAAATATGAATAATTCCATAGCATTGTTGTTCATAGGAAGTGAGGAAATTTTTTACTTACCCTTCCCTTGGATGTTCCTTGTTGATTCTATGGTTTTGTGGGAAAATTTATGCAATACCAGGTCATTTTGCACCTCTCGAGAAAATCTTGTAGCATGAAGTATGTATCTTGTAGCACATGGTCTGTATCTAGTAGCAACTATCATCTAGTCCTATAGCCTCTCTGTAGTAGCCTATGAGACCTCTCGTGTAGGCATATCGACTCTGGATGATAGTAGTGGGCCTCCTTACCGTTTTTAGAATGATGCTTTGGTACCAAATGAGGCTCGGGCCCTCTTTTTATGTCCTCAGTGATTGGGTGGTGGGATCAACGCATTGTATGAGTTGGCCCCCACCTACCACCTTCGCTTTTCCACAATAGGCCCATTGGCCCACCCTTGATTTCATCACCCTTCTTTACTTTGTATTTTCTCCATGTGTGATGAGAGGGAAATATAACTCAAGTTTCACTGTTTAAGGGTGGTTGAAACTGTTCAACCACTCCTAACCTACAAAATATTTTCTTTTTTGCACTGACAACATTTTTTTAACCATAATGTGCTCAATAGTAGAGGTGAGAAATTGTGTATACCTGTGCCTACTTGTTGGTACTTGCTGATGTGTTGATCACTTGATTCTTGCATGGCTTTTCTAGACATGAGTGAGGCTACTTTTGAGTATCTTATGAGATGTCATTTCTTTTCCTTCCTTGCTTCCTGCAATTGCTTAAGAAAACATGTCTTTTTTTGAAATGTTCCTCGTTGATTGATGCTAGATAATGTAGGTTCTTGAGGAGGTAGGTACCATTGTGGATCAAATGTTACTACTTATGGGTGAACAGGGACCCTATAGCAGCTTACAGAGGGTCCTCTAGTTGCCCGTGATAAGAGTGCTAGCCCTCCAATGCTTCCATGATGCTTGTCTTCTCAATTTGGTGTTCTATCCGCAGTCCTATAGGGTTTGTACGGGCTACCATAAGATTGTTTATATTCTTGTATTTGTCACGTAGGCCTTGCTACGACCTATAATTTTTGTAGATATCACTTCAAAAAAAATTGATAATTCATGAGAAAGTTAGGGATGGGTGTCAGAGAGTTATGTGGTGATAGGAAAGGAGGATGAAGGGGTGAAATTGGTCCATATGGCTCCATAAATAGAAGTGGCCTTGAAATAGCTCAAAAATCAAAGTCATTAGATGGAAGTGAAACTAGGACCAGATCATAGTGCTTGTCATCCTAATTATAATGGTGCAAATGAGACTCAAATTTGACTTTGTATGCTCAAGTTATAGGTGATCAAATTTCTGGTCAAACTAGGCCAAGTGGTAGTCATTGACGAGGAAAAAAATTTGGCAGAGACCCAGTGCACGAAATCCAAAAACCAGAATAGGTGAAGTTGTCATCTCTTTAATTTTCCCAGTGACCCTTAAAACTCAACGAAACTTTTTAAAATAGGTGGGCCTAAATATAATAATAAATAAAGTTTGGGGTGGAAGACCACCAACCCCGCCAACCCCCCAATAGTTATAATCATATTACAATAATATGGGTCGGGCCACCGAGAGACCCAGGTTTACCTAATCATATGGAAATGGTGCTAGCGGGGTCGGTGGGCCAGCCTGCTAATCGCACGGCCCCAAATGGTGTGGCAACAATCAATTCAATGGTAAAAAAAATCATCACTCCAACCAAAGAACTAGGCCACGTAATATTAACAAGTCCAAACCAAGTATGGGGTGGGTGGGTTTTGAACTCAGCCCGCCCCCACATAACTCGTCGTTGTTTACCAACAAGCCAACAACTTGTTTTGGTAAACTCCACCCACAAAAATCAATTTAACCTCACTTATTGCAATTCAACTGACTGGCAGAGAGCGGAGCGGGTCTGACAGCGAAACCTTGAGTGGCTAGGAGGGGAAGAACCTTGAACAAGGAATCTTTGTTGATGATGAGAAGATTCCCTTGGGGTCCAGAAGTTCCAGTGTCAAAACAAGTCAATTTTATAGTCATTTTCACACGATTTCTCACCAGGAATCCAACCATATAGCTCGTTTCTCTAGTCGAGGTCTCCACTTTTCATCCATGATAGAGATTGGAGGTATAAGGGTCATTTATGTAAAGTTGATTGTAATACATTTATTTTCTTCCATTTAATGAAAGAAGGCCTCCCCACTTTGAGCAGGGCCCAAAGACGTAGCCCACATTAGGTGAACTCCGTAATAGATCATTTGTGTGCCTTTTATCTCATGGTTTCTTTATGATTTCCGCTTCTTTTCATGTGTTTTAAGTTACTTGGTTATACACTCTTTTACATGACATTATGTATGCATCCTTGAAGTTAAAAATTTGGATCAAGTTTTGTATCAAAGCAGGTCTTCTTGATGCGAGTTACATGAGTGAATTCTAACCAGGAACAAGCTCCAAAGAGGAGAAGGAAAACTTAAATCCTGTGAGGCATGCACCAAAAATATGAAACATGGCAGATGAGGAAGATTGAATGGAGGAAGAGTGAAATTATCGCAAGAATTTCTTCACCAGTGAAAAGAAAGTTGAAAAGTTGTTGGTAGAGTATGAGAAGACAATCAAACCTGAGAAGAAAGATCCAGATGACCATGCATCGGTAAATCATGAAGGTGGAAGAGGATAGCCTCCAGAACCTCCCTCTCCATCCTCTAGTGACAGTTCTTCTTCTTCTTCTTCTCATCACTCTAACAGACATCATAGAAATACATCTAAGAAGCCATTTTTAAGCTAGATCTAAAGTTTGATTTTTCCACATATAATGGAGAATGTAATGGAAAGAAACTAAAAAATTATATTAGATAGATCAAGGTTTATTATTGGATTCAGTAGATTGAGGAAGATGAGGCCAAGATCTAACTAGCATATCTATAGTTGAGTGGCACTGCTCTGTTCTGGTGGGAGAGAAAGTTGCAGAAAGGCAGCAAAAACTCAGGTAATCTCCTTTCTTCTTGGTCCAATTTTGTTTCTGCATCAGTTTTATCCTTTGGGCAATCAACAAAAGGATTTAATGGAATGGAAATATTTGAGACAAGGAAAGGGTCAAAATGTACAAAGCTTCACAAAATATTTTAGAACACAAGCATTGAATTTGGGCATTTCACTTGATTCACCTAAAATTGTAACAAAGTATATTGGTGTTTTACATAGTCACATCAGATATTCTTTGTTATTATTTTAGCCTACTACTATTGATGTGGCCAGTGTGAAGGCCATTCACCTTGAAAGCAAGGGGAAGAATGATAAATAAGAGCAACCAAAGAAATCATCTTTCAAACCTCATAATGGCAAGTTCAAAGGAAAAGGCAAGGGAAAGGACAAGAATCCAGATACAACCAAGAAGGAGGAAGGAGCAAAGCCATATTGCACAAATTGCAAGAAGGAAGGTCATGATGATGAACATTGTTGGAAGTTGCATCCGGAGTTGAAACCAAAGAGATTTGGTGGGAAGAACAAGCAGAAGATGGTGACAACCACATAGCGAGACCTTGGATCTGATTTTGGTGATGAGACACTGACAATAGCAGTAGGAAAACAAGGTACTCTTTCTCTTAATTCTAATGAAAATTTTGAATTGCATGAAATTACAAGTGAGTCAAATGAGTCTCTTGTTAGTGAAAAAAAGAGGATTAAATTGTTTCACATTGGAGTCAAAATGAAACATACTAAAGTGGAAACCTTTTTTAATCCGGGCTCACAAAAAAATTTGACTTTAGAATCCTTGGTTAAAAAGTTAGGATTAGAGACCAAGCCTCATTTGAAACCCTACCCTCTTGGTTGGGTGTGTGATAAAGAAAAATTACATGTAACCAAGCAATGTAGAAATAGATTTTTGACTGCATCCAAACTAGTAGATGAGGTTGATCTTGATGTTATACCCTTGGATATCCATGGTATTTTATTGGGGATCCCATATTTGTATGACAGGAAAGTAGTTTTTTTTCACCATGAAAACAAGTATCATCTCACGAAAGATGAGGTGGAATACATTGTTATAGCTCATCATTCCAAAATCAATGTTAGTCTTGTAAGTGCAGTTTAGATGAAGAGATTGATTAATTTCAGTAAAGGGTGCATGCTCATGGTTGTAAGAGAAAAAGATGCTGAGACATCTAAAGCTTTCCAAGGTTGTGATCCCACTCATAAAAAGGAATTGTATGAAATTGTTTCTAACTATGATGGGCTTTTTCAGGAACCTAGTGGGTTTCCTCCAAAGCATGAGATCCAACATTAGATTTACTTGTAGCAGGATGCTCCCTTACCCAACATTGGTATGTACAGGTTGTCATCGATTGAGATGGAGGAGATAAAGAAGTAGATACATGAATTGTTGAACCAAGGGGTCACAAGGCCAAGTTCTTCTCCATGTGGTTCACTTATTGTGTTGGTGCCAAAAAAGGATGGCACATGGAGGACGTGCATAGACTATAGGGCACTCAAAAAAATAACGGTGAAGAATCATTACCCTCTTCCTCATATTGATGATTTACTAGATCAATTTAAAATTGTTGTCTATTTCAAAAAACTAGACTTGCGCAATGGTTATCATCAGGTCAGGATTGCAGAAAAGGATGTATGGAAAATTACATTCAAGATGAAACAAGGGTTGTTTGAATGGTTGGTGATGCCATTCAGACTATACAATGCTCCAACCACATTTATGAGGGTGATGAATGATATTTTCAGCCATTTTCTGAATGATTTTTTACTTTCGTATCTTGATGACATTCTTATTTTCAATAGGACATGGAATGATCATGTGAGTCATGTTAGAAAGGTGCTTGATGTTTTGCAAAAAGAAAAATTGTATGTCAAAATGTCTAAGTGTGAATTTGGTAAGACATATTTGGTTTACCTGGGTCACATTTCCGGTGGTGGACAATTAAAAATAGATCCTTCTAAAATTGATGTGATTTTAAAGTGGTCTAAACCCACCAATGTTACATACGTTCAGAGCTTTTTGGGTGTAGTACAATACTAGAGAAGGTTCATTGTCAACTTCTTCGTCATTGCATCCCCTTTACATGCATTTAAAAGTGTGAAGAAAACCTTTTAGTAAGGAGGAAGGCAGCAGAAAGCCTTTGATACACTGAAAGAGAAGATCATTACTGCACCAGCTTTGGCCTTACCTAACCTCCAACAACCCTTTGATATCGACGCTGATGCCATTGGATACACCATGGGACAAGTATTGATGTAGTAGAGGAAACGTGAATGTTACCATTCGGAGACATTCTCCCAAGATATTGTGAACTATCCCACATACGACAAGGAGTTGTATGCCTTGGTTCAAAGCATGAAGAAGTGGAAGCATTATTTGATCGGCAAGGAGACCATCATTCATGCTCATCATGATCCCTTGTAGTACCTCCAGTTGCAAACCAAGATTTAACAAGCACGTCATTTCAGATAGATGGGATTCCTCCATAAGTTTCACTTGGTAATAAAATACAAGAAGGGTTGTTACAGATCCATTTGGGCACATCAATCCCATCATTCATATCAGTGTTTTAGGGCTCATCAAACCCTAATTCCAATTGCTACATACCCTAAACAAGTCATCCCTTTGAATGTCTCTTTCCCAGATAGTTTCATGGCCTAAAGACATCTTGAAATGACCTCTAGAGGGACTAGCGCAGGTAGGAACTTGTAAGGGTGCGCTGCAGAGTAGTTAAGTCCATGATAGGGTTCTCTGCAAAGCACTTAGGCTTCCTTTCACCTGCGTTGGGTGAGATTGAGTGAAATTCACATAGGTTTCGGGGAATATTCTTATCTTTTGGAGTCATCTAGAAGGTTCCCTCACTTATCAACTCCTATGAGCTTAAAAATGGATGAGGAATGAGTTAAGATGCATCCAATACTCTCATCCCTTCCTCCATGGAACTAATTCTAAGTATGGAAGGCCATTCAATACCACCATTTATGACATAACCTCTTTCATCTCCCTATAAATTGACCACTCATCTAAGTGATCAGGGGTTGGACTTTGATGAATTGTAAGGAGATAATGTTAGTTTCATATTTGAGACTATTGTAGATGTCGTTATGCTGCTATAATGTCATGCTTATGATGTGATGTGGATGGAACCAAAGCTAGAAGAGTGACTTCAAATCAGGATTAATGGTTGTAATTCTTCCTTCTATTCAATAAAGTATTTACACCTTTTTCCATATGCTTATCTTGATATATGATGCTTATATGTGTGAATGTATTTGATTCCATTTACTTGTAATCAATAGATATTTTGCTTTGATTAGTTCTTTGTCTTCTGTTGATGTTTATAGGTACTTCTCAAGTGTGTTAATTACAGGAAGGAGTGATGGGACCGATATAAAGGAGACAAGAGGAAAGTGAAAGTACAATTAGGTCCTCTCATTCTCTTTGTCTTATCTATTGTTTATAGAAAAAGGTTAAAATGATTTAAACCGTTGTTCTAAATATGGCTACTTATTTAGGGAATTAGTATTTATCCATAGATACCAAATTCTTCATAACAAATTGGCGACTCCACTGGGGAAAGATCATTGTTCCAAGTATCTTATTCACATCCTAGGACACCCTAGCAGACCTTACTTCGTTTTATTGATTCTATTTCAGCTTTGTTGAAGTGTTTTTTGGTAAAAGAATTGAGGTTAGATGACTCTTGAGTGGCCTCTCAGGAATCAGCACAGGCTTGGTTGGAGACAGTGCTCTACAGAGCACCCTTGCATGATACAGTGCTTTGCAGCACGGTTAGGCCCTCTTTGACCTGTGTTGATCCACCTTAGGGAAAATTTTCACCTTTGGATTGGGTTTTTTCTCCAAATTTCCTTTCGTTTATGCTTGTTGAAAGATCAATGATTGTAGTATCTCTTAAATCAATTTGTATTTCCTCTTTCTAGCCCTACTTTGGCTGGATTGATTAATGTTTCTTAAATGATTTCTTTATCATTATCATTTCATTGCCAAAGTTAGATTATAGTCGATTAATCTTTGTTCAAAAGCAAGTGTCGTAAAAGTCTTCATTTCTTTCGAAACGGAACTATCATAAAGTCTTAGTTCTTGCAAAAATATTGATTGATTGTATGTGCATTACTTTCATTTTGTTCATCATAACATTAAGAGAATTGAAAAGAAAAACTTGCATTGTGAATTGAAAAAGTTTGTGTGTGCTCATAGGAATAGTTTAGGGAAATTGCATTAGATGTGTACTTTGTTCTTTGACTAAAAGAATATGATTGCTCTATCCCTACTAAATAGGGTTTCCATTGTTAAATTGAATGGAAAGAAGGCTTTGTAGGTTTTAACTCTGTATAGAAATTACCTGCATTGGAATTCTAAAACACAGAAAATAAACAATGCAAGAGCATAACACGTAAAACACATATACACAGAGATTTCCCTTGGATCCCAAAACCGAGACTACCAGCTTGATTTTTCATTATGTTCCTTTCAATGTTAATACATATTTATACAAGCCGAAGTATCCAATACCATGGATCGAAAGCCATCGCATCCAAAACCATGGACCGAAAACCATTGCGTCCAAAACCATGTGCAAAAATCATGCACAAAACCATAGATAGGTCCACCCAACCTAATATAGGGTCCAAAAAACAAAATTCCGGAGCGCCACCTCAGACCCCATAGAGGGGGGTTACCTGCACCCCTCAAACCCCCTATGACCACCCCGCTATGCAATCGGCACAACAAAGGGGGCTCCCCCCCCCCCCCCCCCTCTAACCCCGTGGTTACATATGTAGGCTTGTCATGGAAACAATATAGCATAACCCAACATTCTCCCACTTGTTGTTTTCTTTCCACAGGGGGCCACAAGAGAGCTTGGTCATTTATGTAGCCCTACAATGCCCATTGTTTCTTTACACCAAGAGAACTTCTCAAATCTCACAGATTTTGTCAATGCATCTGCAGTATTCCTTAAAGTGTCCACCTTTACCAGCAACACCTTTTTGTCTTCTATCATATCCCTCACAAAGTGATACTAAACATCAATGTGCTTTGCCTTTGAATGATATGTGGGGTTCTTTTCCAAGAAAATTTCACTTTGGCTGTCAAATTCTATCCTTATAGCTCCATGTACTAACCCCATACTTGAACACAATCTCTGCAACCAAACTGCTTCCTTGCTTTCATGAGTGGCTGCCATGTATTCTACCTCTATAGTTGATAGTGCCACTACAGATTGTTTCTTACTTATCACACTGACTGCACCTCCAAATAGGTTAAACACATACCCACTTATAGATCTTCTCTGATCCATATCTCCAGCCAAGTCTACATCAAAAAAGCCATGAATATCCAAAACTCTGTCCAATCCTGGTCTTCCTTGGTAGCACAAACCATAACCACTAGTGCCACCCAAATACCTGAAAATTCGCTTCACTGTTGTCCAGTGCTCCTTCCCTGGTTTTGACATACCTGCTCAATACTCCCACTGCATGTGCAATGTCTGGTCTAGTACAGACCATTGCATACATCAAGCTACTAACTGCACTTGCATATGGAACACGAGACATGTCCTCTTCCTCTTCGTTTGTCTTGGGACATTGTTCAACAGATAACTTCTCACCTACAAGAATAGGAACCTTCAGCGGTTTACTATCCTGCATATTAAATCTCTGCAATATTGTCTCAACATACTTCCTCTGGTTTAACCAGAGCTTCCTCTT
>APFE030405004.1:682-12149 GCA_000404065.3 Pinus taeda
TCTAGCAGATTTAACCATTTATCTACCGCATCTGCGTCTATTTTACCCTCGAAGATGGGGATTTCAAAATTCACTTGTACCTTAAAGGGCGTGGCATTTCCAGAGTAGCAGAATCCATATCACCCCAAATTTGATTGGGAATCGGGATTTAGGATACTTGGTTGATTAATGAATTATCAATGAGATCATAGTGTTTTCATGACTCATATTACTCTAGACTCCATCCATCCTCTCTGTCATCCTAAATGTGCCTCGATGTTGACTCAACTACTTCATGCTTCATATATATATAGATATTAACATTCTTGAAAACTTACAACTTCCATTGCCTTCAATTCCAACCCTCCCTAGGGGTCGCAATAACTCATATGTATTATCAATACAAATAGACGTATAGTACTAAGTCAAAGTGAAAATAAATAGGCTTTAATAACATTTTGAGAATATTATAACCTGTCAAAAATATGTTTCCCAAAGTTTCAAGCACGTCTGGAAAGACAAGCATCCAAAAATTTTAGGCGTTAAATACGGGCAAAATGCTCGTCAAATTCCATCCCTACCCCACTTGTTATATATATATATATATATATATATATATATATATATATATATATTATATATATATATTATATATATATATTATATATATATATATATATTATATATATATATATATATATATATATATATATTATATATATATATTATTATATATATATATAATACTAGCCAACGACCATTATAACTAACGGGGTCGACGAGGATCAAACCTGCCTAGCCATTAGCCAGCCCACCAATGGGTGGCCCCACATTTAGACACCACTCACCAACCATGTTAAAAAAATAACAACGCGCCACTTTAAGGAGTTGCAAGGTTTGACCCTGGGCGAGCTTGTAGCAACCAAGCCCAGTGTCTAATGGCCCAACATACCTTATGTTCAATTATTTGCCAACACACTTATATAAAAACTTATTTGTTTCAATTCACAGCCAAGGAAAGAGCCAAGAGGACAAAGCAGTGGAACCAAGAGTGGAGGGAACTATGCCTAGGTAGGGCCTGTTTTTTGAGAGAGAATATTCCTTGGAATATTCCACAAATATTTTTTCATACAAAATCATTAAGGAATCTTAGAGATTCCCTCGAGGTTGATTTTTGAAGGTGTCATAATTATGTCGAGTTTATACTCAAATGAACCGATTTTTCCCTAAGAGTTTAATGGCATAGTCCATTTCTTCATTTGAACAGCAAATTTTTTTCCCGTGTCCAGAAGAGAATCTTGTGAGGAATCTAAAAGATTCTCGGGGAGCCCAGATTTAACTGAGATAGAAAGGGGCCTAGTTTACAGTCAGATTTCATAGTTTTTCACGAGGAATGCGATGGCTCGGGCAGTTCCTTCATCCGAGTAGTTGATCTTCAAGTTGTCCCCAAACTTGGAGGTATAAGGTGAATTGTTGCCATGTGTTCATTTGATTTGATGAGATGATAATTTGATTATGAGATCTATGTATGCCACATTGTAATCATTATATTCCACTTTATGTGAAATATTGTCATTTTTTCATGTTGAAGGAGAGATTTTATGAGTGATATTTATTATAGAAGAATGTCTCTTGGGAGAGACATGCCACTCTAGTTAAGGGGGTTAATCCTTGTATTGACAAAGATTGCATCATGTACTCATTATCTTCTTGCAACAACTAATGAATTGGCCTCCCCACTCTTGACACCGGGCCCAAAGACATAGCCCACACTGGGTGAACTCTATTATCATATCGTGTGTTTATGTTAATTGTTTATTATTATTACTTCTTGTTTCATATTTATGGTTTCTTGAAGTTGTTTAGAATATGCATTGCTCATGATTTCACAAGAAACTGTAAGTGTTAGTAAAAGATCTTGTATAATGGGGATTTTTGTTTGAAAGAATTCACGAAAATTTCTCAAATCACTACAATCTAATACTTCAAATTCAAAGAGAAAGGTTTCATAATCTTCTATTCTCATACCATGAAATTTAGGTAACATTGATGGTGAAATATTTTTCATGTTTACATTTATTATCGGATCCTGAATATGGAAACCAAATTCCTCTTCATAATTTTCATCAATTATTGTTTCTCTTCCTCTTTGTTTTTCTCTTGTTTCTTCATATCCCTTAGTTTCATTTGTATCTCCAAGTACATATTCTATTGATGGAGAATAATATAATGGTTCTTCTATTATTTTTTTAATAAGTGGTACCTCTAACTCTTCACCACTTAATAATTATCTAGTTTGATGAGAGTATAATATAATTTATAGCTGTGGATTATCTATAATTTATTATTCTTTTCCTTCTTTATCCTTTCCTCTGTAACATGGAACCTCTTTTGAGCATCATCTTCTTCCTGCAAATGTCATGGGAATTATGGATGTAGATGGTGTGGTTCTTACTGCACCAAAAGTTGAAATGGATGGGGTGATAGGTAGTCGAGTGGTTGGAATGACTCTACCTCTATAATACCTTTTCCTATTCATTTATTCTATGCATCAATATTTAATTTATAGTATTTTATGGGATTATGCACCTAGACTAATATTCTAGGAAAACATATCGCACTAACATGACAAGTTCTTAGAGAAACTTATAAAAGTGAATATGTCAGATTATTACATTACATAAAAAATGTAATGAAATTATCTTTACATCTTACCACTTTTACAATTCATAAATGTTATCACAAGACACATGGAAACAGTTTAAAAACCTAATTCTTTTTAATACTTCCCCGATAACTACACCAAAAATGTCAGGTAAATTAACTGTGTATAAATTCCTTAATTTAATTATCAAACCGGATTCATAATCTTATGAAGCATAAGCATTGTATGTGAAATAATAAGTCATTTGAAAAATGGTAAATGAAACTAACTAAACTTGCTACAGAAACTAGTATGGTCTATGATCTACAAATTACTCTTATATTTCATAATTACAATTTTCCAACTATATATAGGAATGTTAGCTTCTGCAATTATAATGAAAGTAATTTCCAAGTCAGGAACCAAGTTTTAGTTTCATGTAACTTTTAATTACAAACATAAGATATAAAAGGATTTTATACTCTATGTCTATTAAATTAAAATATGATGTCAAACCAATTGAACAACAATTGTAAACATAATTAAAACTAAATTCAAATTGAATTGAAAACTTCAAATTGAAAATTGTAGGAAATAATTGTAAATTGAATTCTAAAATAAATCTAACAGGAAATGAATGCCCCGTCCAATGGTTTTTACCACCTCATGTGTTTGTTCCTAATGCACTTTACATGTAGGTTATCCTTGCATTTACCAAATTCAAATTGAAATCATGTGGAAAAGATGAACTGCTCCTTTGTATTAATTCAAAGGAGCATAGTATAAAATATGAAATTATTTACAATCATACCATACACATAGCTCAATATTTGGGGTTATCATAATATGTTTTCAAGCATCATTTTATAGAACATTTATAAATTATTTATCAAATTGAAGTCACTATAGCTATGGTTTTGGATTTGAACAAATTTACAAAGTAGAGTACCTTAGAAACAACAATCTCTTATAATAATTTTAGCTTTAATTCTTTTGACAATTAGTCCAAGGATCTACTCAGGATGATTCATCATGATACCTTGCTCAATCAAATCAAATGACTACCAATACGCATTGTCATGAAGTTGATATGACATTGAATGCTCAACCATTGATTTTCCCTTTCCATGTGTCTTCCTACACATTTGACTCAATTGATGAACATATATCCATGTTCATGGTATTTTTTCCCTTCTCCAACTCATGGTTTATTCCCCAACTCATTGCAACCTCCAGGATTGATGGCTCTGCTATGGTTTAACTACAAGTTTTAAGGTTTTTATAGAATCAAATTCTTGTAGCGACATGTTATATTCAAAATTACTAATTCACAAAGACAAAAAATCCATAAAATTAAATAAATTACCTCAAAATTTCTTCTTGATGTGTAATCTTGTAGGTAGTAGGTTTGTGGAATATATGAAGTGAAATTTGAGGTAAAATTAATTACAAAATATGAAATTGTGATGCAAAATTTCGGGAAAAGAGGTAACAAAAATGATGAAATTCATCACCTAAAATAGTATATACCTCATGTGGAGTTTTTTCATCCAACGCTAATGATGGTGATCTATTTACCAAGAAACATAGAGTATACATTGCCTTTGCCAAAAATTCTTGTCCTAAACTGACCCCACTAGGCATGCTCCTTGTTTTCTATATCATTTTTCATTTCTATCATTTATACAACTCCATTTTGCTGAGGTATGTATGTAATAGTCTTCTCCCTTGCTATGCTGCACTTCTTACAGCAAAAATTCATTCATTCTCACCGAATTATCCACCATTATCTATCCTCAACATCTTAATTTTCTTCTCTATTTGATTTTCCAGATGAGTCTTAAAGTCTTTGAATGTGTCAAAGACTTCAAATTTCTTCTTGAGGAAGAAAAACCATGTATTCCTTGAGAATTCATATATAAATAAAAAATGGGACATAATTTTACCTATTGATGGAATTAACACAAATCAAAACGCATCAATGTACACCAATTGTAATATTCTCTCTAACCTTGTAGAACTAGAGGAGAATCTTACTCGATTTTTCTTCCCATATAAATAATATTCACAGGAATCAAAATCCAAAGAGTAACTAGACATATCTTATATCATACCATTACCATCTAGTACTCAAAGGCGCTTCTCTTTGATATGTCCCAGTATTTTATGCCACAACATAGTCTTTTATCTAGAGTTTGCGGGAGCTTTTCCTTCTTCTAGTCCACTCTCGGGAATAATAGAATTGTTGCACCCATAAATAATAGTGCTTCCCAATAGCTTATACAAATTTCCAATCCAAACTCTCTTTAGTAATACCATTTCTCCGTGAACCATCTTGCATGTATCCTTTTCAAACACTATTTTTACACCTGCATCACTCATCTTTCTTATAGAAATCCAATTTTTGGCTAATCTTAGGATGCATAGAAAATTAGAGAGTGATCTAATAGTTCCACCCATGAGCTTCAACTTGAATTTCCTTCCTCCTATGATTCTTTCCATTTAGTCATCTCCTAAGAAAACATCACCACCATCATATCTTTCATACTCACAAAACCACTCCTTGTGAGAATTCATATGAAGGGATCTTTTGGAGTTAACCAATGATGTCTCATGATCTACATGTGTAATTGAAGAAGGAAAGTACACATCCACTGCTTCATTTGAGGAATTTTTTGCTTATGTAGAAGGAGCATCATCTGATCCCTTCTCTTTCTACAATTTTGGTTTTATAGCCTTTCTTATCATGTCCTTCTTTTCTACATCTCCAGCATACCTTTACAATTTTTTCTAGAGATTTATATATTCCTCTAGATTTAGATCTCCAACTTGAGAACTTATTTTTATTTCTATTCTAGTATCATCATCTTACAGACAAGGAATTTGTGTTCTAACTTTCCATATTCTTTTGTATCATCTCTTCTAACAACAACGATGAGACTATATTGTCAAAACTTAAAGTAGTTGAATTACCACCTATGACAACAACCAAACTATCCCATGGGTATGTTAAATAACACATCAAACTAATATACTTATCTTCAGATAAAATCTTAATATCAAAACATAAAAGTTGACTTACCATATTATTGAAGGCATTTAGATGATTTTTCACTGAGTCTCCATCCTTCATTCTTAGGTTATACAACTCTTTTTGTAGGAAATCATTCACAAGGGACTTAGACTAATTCAAATTCCCTAACTTGTTCCTCAAATCCTTCACTATATCTTCTCCTAAAACACTCAGTAATATTTAACATGAGAGGCACAATCGTATTGTGATATTTTCCTTTCAATCTAATTTGGTCCATTCTTTTGTCAACATCCATGTTGGTTTGGTACCTAGATCCACAATGATACATTTATTTTTTTCCACCAACAAATATTTTATGGATCAAAACTTTGCCTATTGAATTTCTCGATCTATGTCTTTGAACTACTCATCATTTCCTTTCACCACAAGAATCAATTCCACAAATCTCCCATTGTAATAGAGTCTATCATGGGCCCAAGTAAAACCCCTTAGCCACAAAGTTGCCCCCTTGAAGTGGTTCTTTATAAAATATAAAAGATATAATGGCAAACACACATATTAACACGAATATTTTACTCTAGAAACCCAAACTGACCAAAAACGTTTTTTAGTATATTCTTCATCATAGCATGTGTGTGTGTGTGTATATCCCACAATATTATATTATATATATATATATATATATATATATATATATATATATATATATATATATATATATATATATATATATATATATATTTATATATATTATATATATATATATATATATATCCCCTATATATATATAAACTACCAGATTGTTTACCCTTGATTAGAATACAACCATAGTTCCTTAATCCAAAGTACAAAACCATGTGTTAAACAACCATGCATTACAAAATCATTAAAAAATAAAACCATGTGATGAAAATTGCCAAAACCAGACATAAAAAACTACCATTTTTCTAAGGACGCTACCTAAAAATAGTAAATTGTGCTATAATTAAGGAAACTGAAAAAAAATTGCGCGTAGCACTAGAGGGGATCCAAGTCGAATTAGCGGGTGGCCACCAATATCCACCTGGATCATTCGTTCTTGCAGTTTACAAGTGAGGTGAGAGTAATTGTAAGGAAAGGTGATGGGAAAGCTTTTTAAATGCTGAAGACATAAAAATTATACCACCTTACGTGAACTGACTCTTTGATAAGCACAAAACCATATTTCATTAACAACTAGCAACTAACTCATTAATTAGCATTAAAGCGCATAACCAGGTCTTGGTTCATGGAAAAACTTTTCTCAAATAATGAGCCCGAAATATTTGCGATGAAGCAATGTTGCGATTTGGTTTGCAATATCACAGATTGATGTCTTGCATTTTCATGGTACCATTCCGTCGTTCTATCACAATATCACTCTGTCGTTCTATCGCAATATCGCAAGAGCATGGCATGTGACAATTTTGTTAATGTGATTTTCGCAAAATGCGATTTTGCGATATGCGCCATCGCATATTGGTGTTTAAGATTTTTCAGCATAAGCGGTTTTTGATGCATGCGATGCAATATATGTTTTTTAATATGGAGTCTCGCATTGCGATCATGCAATCTCAGAATTCGGCTTGTAAGGAAGTTTCCCAGTATCCTTTTTGCGATGTGATTTTTCTTAAGGAATGATTTTAACTTACCTTATCATGAAAATTAAGCTTTTTTAGATTTTTCAAGGGTATTTTCCTAAGTTTATGATGGTAAGTTTTATTAAAAGGAAATACAAGCACTAATTCATTTTTTTAATTTTTTGACTAAGGGTCCCCACTTGTTTAGTATTAGTAATAACACTAAATAAGAAGGGGGGTTGTTGGTGGCCACAACAATTGGCGATTCACTTGGAAGAACCAGTTATCTCTACTTTTCTTTTGAATTTTCTGAACTTCCAAAACAGAAAATTTTCTAGAAAATTAAACTTTATTATAGAAAGACAAAGTACATTATGCTTTTTCCTATCAATGATATTTTGTTTCTTCTATTTTCAACTTTGATTATTTACTTCCTCAAGCTAGTCCTTGTATTTACATCAGTCATTACTTGGTTTATATAGATAAAAATAAAGTCTTCTCTGTAAAATAGTTTTGAATATGCTCATTTGTCGTAGGTAGAGCCTCTACTGCCAGCAAGCGTTCATAGCCCCGATAGAGTTACCTGTTACCCAACAATGATCATGTATCCTACTTAGAGAAATATACAATTTTCAAAGAGAAATTCATATCCACACTTTTTTCTTTCATTTTCTTTTTTATCCTTAAAGAACAATGTCTTGGTTTGATAGCCAATTTATGACATGGTCATTCACTTGATTCATAACTTTGTTGAACAATCTGGCTTGTGATAAGACCCCTTATCTTTTGATTGCAACAATATTGAGTCATTGCACTGTTGTAGTATGCAGTATTGGCAAAGTCAGCAAGCTATAATATCTATGATCATGATAACCTGGCTCGTGATGAGACCTCTTACTCTTTAAGTTAAAGTGTATCATTGGATCATTCTTTGAGCGTTGTAGTTTCCTAGGTGGGGAGGAAGTCATTGTTTTCTTAAGATAGCTCAGGACGACAATGGTAGAATTTCTGGAAAGAGCTTTTCTACAGAGAATCTTCATTTTGTTATTGATACCTTTCATTAGACTGATATAAAACAATTTCCCACTAAAGGTTATCTTTTATCAAAATTTACCAAGTTGAAACTAGTATCATTTGTAGGTCTAGACTCTTTAATTGTATCTTTCAATAATAAGGATCAGTTTTCTAAAATAATTCTATTTATACAAGTGAAAAAACAAAATCTGAAAGATGATTTGTGTCTTTTTCGTGAATCCTTAATGTAACCATTTACAACCAGTTTTATTATGGAAATAAACTAATCTATAAACTAGAAGAAATATCTTCTATGGAAAATATTTCTTGAGGATCTTTCTGTTAACAGGTAAAGAATCTCTTTTTCCTGTTAAATCCTACAACATAAAAGTGGATGGACCTATTACTTCTGTGATTTGAAAAGGGCCAATCCACAATCGTTGAAATTTTGTATGTTTCCCTTTTTCCTCATGAGCCTTGTCCCATTTTAAAACTAGATCTCCCATTTGAAAATATTTTCTGGATATCATGTTTGAATCAAAAGAGGCTTTTACTAATGCTTGATGATGAGCGTGAGTTATTTTGGCCTGTTCTCGTTGTTCTTCTAGCTTAATTATTTCCATTTGCCTTAGCTATAAGGAGGAAGTTGGTACTTCATCAATATATTGAACTAAGGACAGATAGGGAATTACTAAATGAGTGGGAAGAACCACTTCTTTCACATAAACTAAATTGAATGGAGAAGTGTCGATGGAGGCTTTCTGCGTTATTCGATCTACCTATAAAGCATATATTAAAGACTTGTGCCAATTTTTATGATTTTGGTCAACTGTTCGCTTGATAATCTTGATTAGGTTTTTATTTGTAGACGCAGCTAACCCATTCCCCTGTGGGTAGTAATTGGCAGAATATTTAAGTTTGAAACCCCTTTTGAGTGCAAATTCAATCATTGTATTACCAGAAAAATATGATGCATTGTCAAACATTAAAGCAAAAGGCAACCTAAACCTGGTGATTGTGAACTGGTCTATGAACTCGATGATATGTTCAAAATTAACCATCTTGAGTGGAATTGCTTCTACCCATTTAGTAAAGTAATCTGTTGCTGTAAGGATATACCTATGTTGTTTAGAAGAGTGAGGAATGATCTCACCTATTATGTCCAATCCCCACTGATCAAAAGGTTGCTCAATGTTGACTGGTTGTAACGAAAAGGATGGTTTCTTTTGTTTTCCAGCAGCGGTTTGGCAGACTTGACATTTTCTCATGTAGTTATGTGATTCTTTGAATAATGTGGGCCAGTAATAGCCTGCCCGTAAGATTTTATGTGCAGTAGCGTCTCCAGCATAGTGTCCGCCTACTGGCCCATCGTGGAGTTCCTGCAAAACTTTTTTAGCTTCAGATTTATCAAGACATCTAAGGAGAACATAATCATAATTTATTCTAAAAAGAACATCGTTCACGAGCTGATATTGTTTGGCTTTCAGCCTTAGAGCTCTTTTCTTGGTATGATCGAGGTTTTGAGGAGCATATCCATTCTTTAAGAAATAAATGATATCAGCATATAATGACTCAACATCGTTTAGGCTTACCTCATGCATTTGTATCTGTAGATGGAATTTCAGACATAAGCGATGCTCCATCCAGCAATTTTCAAAAGCCTTGACCTTTTAAAATACTTGCTGGTTTGATTTCTACATCGTATTCCTGTAAGGCAGTAACCCAGTTGGCTCTTTTCTCACCCACATCTTTTTGTACTAAAAGATTTCTTACCGCTAGAAATGGTACTATGATTTTCGTATGGATTTTGAGTAGAAAGGGTTTGAAATATTTAATTTCTTTGAAAACAGCGTAAGCTTGTTTCTCCACATCTGAATAATTCAACTTAGCCCCCTGTAAATTTGAAATGAAGAAAGTAATCGGGGCTTCTTCCTTTTCTTGATTTGCTTGAGTGAGTATCGCAGCATATGATTTATCAGAGGCAAATGTGTATAAAATAAAAGGATCGGAAAAAGTTGGAGTTGCTAAAGATGGAGTTTTCACAATTGCTTGTTTAATCAAATTGAATGCCTCATATTTGTCTTGGCCCCATTTAAAGTTTGAGTTCTTTTTTATCATTGCTTGTAACGGAGACACGATTCTTGAAAAATCTGGAACGAATCTCTTTACAAAGTTAATTTGGCCAAGAAAAGATTGCATCGCTTTCTTGTTGTGAGGTAGGGGTATTTCAGAAATCTTATTGATTCTATCAGGATCAATGTCAATCCCAGATTTTGACACTATGAATCCTAGAAGTTTTCCTTCACGTAACGCGAAAAAAGAATTTTTTGGGTTAAGTGAAATTCCATACCTTTGACAATGTTGGAAGATTTGTTTTAAATCTTTAATATGATTGCTTCATTTCTTGGAATATATAGTTATATCATCCAAATAGATTACCATTGATTTGTTAACTAAACCTTTGAACGCGATGTCCATGGATCTCTGAAATGTGGTGCCAGCATTGATCAGACCAAATGGCATCTTTTGATATGCGTATGTGCCCCATTTAGTTCTGAATGTGGTTTTCAATTGATCATTGGGATGTACCAACACCTGATTATACCCTTAGAATCCATCCAAGAATGACATTAATTCTGATCCTGCGACTGCCTGTAGTATTTATTCCATGGGAGGCAAAGGAAAGTTATCATTTTGGCAGGCTTTATTAAGATTTCGAAAGTCAATACAGATTCTGATGTCTCCATTCTTCTTTCTAATGGGAACCATATTGGAAACCCATTTGGAGTGTCGAACGGGAAAAATTATTTTGGCTTTCAATAACTTATTGAGTTCAGATTTGATTTGGTTTTCTAGGTTGGGATGGATATTTCTCAACTTCTATTGGACAGGTTGCTCATCGTCTATCATTGGAATAGTATGTTGGATGATGGAGGTTTCATACGTTTTGAGTTCATCATAATTCCAAGAAAAGACACTTTTGTATTGTCTCAAGAGACGAATATATGCTAATTTTTCTTCAGGAGCTAGACCAAGGCCTAGGTTGATATTTTTTGGTTTGGTATCAGTTCCTAGATTTACTTATTCGTAGTTCAAAGTTGAACTTTGGAGTTTTGAATTGGTAGATCTTTTAAACCGATCTTTCAAATCATAAAGGTCTTCTAACTTGACTACTGACTTAGGTATAGCATTATTAGT
>APFE030405004.1:18886-33880 GCA_000404065.3 Pinus taeda
AAAAAAAAAAAAAAAAAAAAAAAAAAAAAAAAAAAACCATCTCTGCAAGAAACCATAGGAAGACCTATCACCATATTTTCATTACATATATTTTGAAGGGAGTGATAGTTTAAGTGACCAAATCGCTCATGCCAAAGTTTTCTCACTTCATCATTATGAGCAAAAAATGTCGAGGGAAGAGTTGATGACCCAAAGTTGTTAAACTTATACAACCTTGTAGAATCATCAGCAATACCAGTAAAATATGTCTAGGATCTCTTAGGTCCTTAATTACAACATCATGAGGTGAAAATTTAATGATTTTACCTTCACCTAAATGATTTATCTCATATACAGATGGAAGGTTGCAAGATAAGGTAGGAACACATAATACATCATTAAATTGACCATTATCTAGATGAATAGTTCCATACCCTACAACACTGAGAGATCTATAATCACCAACACATATATTTTTGGTGTTACAATCATTAAAGAAGAAAATATGGCTTTGTTTTTGGCCATGTGATAAGAAGCTCCATAATTAATGAGCCACTCATGAGAATGAGTAGAAGAAGATACATTTAGTGCATAACCAAACCGAGATGCTTGGCAACTACATGCAGAAAGTGTTATTCTTGAAGATGAAGTTAAAGTTGAAGAGTGCTCCAAATGGATGTTATGCTTCTTCATTGTTGCTTCTAAGGCTTCCATCTTCTTACAGAATTTGGATTCTAAACGGCCATTACAATTACAAAAGTTGCAATGTCTATCAGTCTTCTTCCCTTTGTTCTTATTTACCTTAACATTTTGTTGAGTTGATTTTTCATTGCGAGACTAAAATTGCTTAGGACCCTTGTTTGGTTTTAGGACCATTATTTTTAGGATGTTGCTTCTTAGGATTCTTTAAACTTGGTTGTTGTTGGGTTTCTAAGGCTTTCTTAAAAGAGTTTCCAGTATTAAGAAGACTAGGATCTAAGAGTTTTTCTTGTTCTCTTATTAAAGAATCACAAAAGGCATCAAAAGAGGGGAACTTATAGTCTTGTCCTTGAGAAATAAAGGCTTCTCTAGTAGAATGGAAAGTGGAAACAAACACAGAGTAGGATGGACCTAACTTAGTAAGAATGGAATAGATAAGGCTACCATATTCCTTCTTAACATTAGCACCTTCCAAGAGAAGTCCGAGGCTCTTGAACTTGGACAAAAAATATTCAATGGAAGAAAAATTATTGGGGTCCAAAGTAAGCAACTCATTTTCGAGTTGATGGGTTCTAATTTCATTTTTAATTCCAAAAATAGTACTGAGTTTTGTAGAGTCCCAAAGCTGCTTTATCTTGACATCTTTTTTGCCCATATTTACCTCCTTTTTCCTACCACTATCATCCAAATAAATGCAACAAACATAAGGTTTTGACAAGGTAAACATTCATATGTCATGTTTTTAATATTTTGTCAATATGCCTTATTGTTCTATTAAAGTTTACATGCAGCTATAGAATTGATTTGATTATGCAACTAATCCACATATATGAAGCCACTTCTATTGTTGACAGGGTTCGAGTGTGCTAGCTCAGCAAAGGAGTATATGGGTAGATAGGGAATGGTCCTCTCATGGATTTCTTCCTATTTACTCAAGCTAATTCACCAGGAGATCCACACTATAACACGGTCAACCATGGTGGTCAACAACAGGATAGCACGCTGGAACAGAGTCCTAATTTTATGAGATTTCATCCATTTTCCTTTTCAATAGAAAATCGACAAATAAGAGATATGATTTAGTTTTGATAAGGACTGTAGATACTTAAATTTCTCATATTGTTAAAAATAACTCTATAAAAACATTGGCAGCTTTGTGTAATGGATGTGCCATCATATGTAGTTTGAGCATCCTGCAGAATTCTTTTTCGCTTAATGAAAAAATATTATTTCATATATTTTATGTCTTGTTGATCTAAGTCAATTTACTACCTCGTGGAGGGCCCTACATGCAGATCAGGTCTCTAATTTACAGCAATTAGATTTTCCTTTTCAATTGTTGTTTCATAGATTTAATTCATGGATTCCCTGTTTTCATGTTTTTAAGATGCAGTTCAGTGAAGATCGTGACTAGGTTCACTTGATTGATTTCTGTATCGTTCATTTCATTTGCTTAATACCCAGGATAAACTCAGTAATTGTGTTTCATTCATTGCTTAGCACAACTTAGTGATTTCATAGCTGAGTAATTCTATTTATGTTTTTCTTTTTGCAATGAAATAAGGTTGCAGTAGATAAGAGTGGCAGTCTTTTTCAGATTCTAAATTTAAGCACATTTCATTTCCAAGACGATAAATTAGGATTTTCTTTATGTCATTTCATGCTTTCGTAGTTAGCTTTGTTTAGCTGCAGAATAAAATTCCAAAAACAATTAATAAGTTAAAAGGAAGATTAATGTAACACATCTATTGAAAAGAGTTAAAATCATTATCTAATCATTCTAAAAACTCAATCAAATCAAAACTAATTCTAGAGATAACATTTAGGATAATCAATTAACAATAAAATATTAGAAATAACATCTTACTATAGATAATAACATTGTCTTAACACTAATTCTAGAGTTTGACATTAACTTAGATAACGATAACATAATCACCTTAATGACATAAAAGACTTCTAGCACATACAGTGCACTTGCACTTCATCAGTTTACCTGCCCTGGTCGATAATTTATGCTTGCAATTTAAGAACATTAAATTGACTAAACATTTTGGCGTCATTGTCGGGGAAGTGCAAATAGAAGTGAAAAAAAAAATCAAGTAAAAATATGACATGCATAGGGAAAGAGACTCTAGAGGTATATTTGTAGGATGAGGAAGAAGCTTAATTCCCACAACTTCGCTCACTCCACCATGACCCCGAAGTTCCACACCACCCACTCAAACTTGAATTCCATCCATAGGCCAACAAAGACTTCCTGAAGTCTTAAGATCTAAAATCCAATCCAAAACTTCACCTACTTCATCTACTGAGGCTATAATCGAAGAAGATCCTACATCCCCAACTACAGGAGTAGTTTTTCTATATTTCACTGGTGAACAAATTCTAAGAGAAGAATTAGAAATTCCCAATGAAGAAGAGGAAGAAGAAACTCATCTTGATTATCTACTGATAGAGGAACCAAAAGAATTAGAAGAACATGTCGTAGAACCAGATACTAAAGAATCCATCATGGTTGAAGAAGGAGAAGGAGAGGTACATAATGTCAATGGTGAACAACCTAGGATTGGAGGAGGAGGTAGAGGTAGAGGAGGAGGTGGAGATAGAGGCAGAGGAAGAGGTGGAGGTGGAGGAGATCAAGACCCTTTTGGATTTCCTATCCTTGATGAGGATACAACCCTCACAATATAGAATATTTCACCTTCTATTCTTCTTAATTTCCATGGAAAAAGAAGTGCAGACCCAGAGACATTTCCCTTTGAATTTGAAGTATTATGTAGATCATATGATTATCTACATGATGCTCAGAAATTAGAATTGTTCCCTGCTACCTTAAATGATTTGGAATTGAAATGGTTCATGAGTCTAGGAATGAATATTATAAGTGCATGGGCACAATTGAAAGAAGAATTCCTAGAGAAATATAGGGACTATTGTATTCCTCGCAACATTAGGGGTGAAATCTTCAAAATGAAACAGAAAGAAGATGATAATCTTGAAGCCTTAGTCAAAAGATTTGTTTATAATCTTAAAAGGGAAAAAATGGATAGTCTAGATGAGGAAAATTTGAAAGCCCTCCTACTCAAATCTATCATAGATGAGTGGATTGATCTCCTTAAGTTGACAGGAAAAGGAGATATTTCTCAATTACCATTTGCAAATATTTGTGATCTATGTGTACATATCTCAAGGGGTAAAACACGAGTTGGAAAAAGTCCTAGGGATCCTTTCTTATCAAGAATCAATAAATCTGCAACTGGGATAGTTAGTAGGGAAGAATTAGGAAGCTTGCTTGATACTTTTAAAACAAATATTTTAGGGAGTCTTAGTGAACAAATTGACACCCTTAAAATACAAAACAAGCAAAAGGTCGAAAATGTTGCATTATCCATCTTTTGTCCCGGGTGTAGAAAGAAGCATGCTCTGAGAGAATGTCCTTTAGACTTAAAAACCATAGAAACTTGTGTCATATGTGCAGATAATCATGATACTAAAGAATGTCCTTCTCTACCAGGTCCTAAGGTTGTATTTAATAATGAAGGAATACCAGAACAAGTAGACCCTCTTTGTTTTATTGCCAAAAGACCATGGCAGAACTCTCAACAAGGCTTTAAATCACAACTATTTGCTCAGTCTTCACAAAGTAATTGGGATCCATCTTGGCAGCCTTGGGCTCAGCCATAATCACAATATTGGAATCAGGGATGGCGAAATCCTTATGGAGCTTATGCTCAATATCAACAATATTCACCATCCTATCCTAATTTCACACCACAATTCTTACTTCAATCTAATCAAATCCCTCAACCTAATCAAATTCCTCAAGTTAACCAATTACCTCAAGTTCAAATCCAAAATAAAAATCCACAACTCTCCCTACCATTTGCACAAAAACCAAATCAATTACCCACTCAACCATTTTCGAATCCAAATAAAAAAATGTCACAGCTTGTTTAAAATATGGAATGGAAGAATCCTCAAACCTATGTAATAACTCCACTAGATCTAAATAATGTTAAGTTAAGATATGGTAGATTATTACAAAGAAAACCCCCTGTTGTCATTCAGGGAGCAAGGACAAATCTTCAAAAAGATAAAAATCAATCTAAAGAAGGAGAAATATCTCTTCCTCAAAAAGAAAATAACCAAACAAAGAATTTTCCTATAATTTCTTATGATACTCCTATTGTAGAACAACCCTCAGTATCCACTAAACCACCTTTTCCTGAATGGATGAAAATTGATAAAGGAGTAGAAAAACAAATCACATTGCTTCATTATAATATGTTGGATGAATTAAGAAATGTTTGTATAAAAATTCCTTTATTGCAAGCCATAAAATAAATACCATTTTTTGCAAAAACAATCAAGGAATTGAGTACTCAAAGATCGGGAAGAAAAAGAAAATACATAAAAATAATTCAGTTAGTTGGGAAAATTGCAGACATCATGATGGGGAAACAACAATACAAAAATATCTAGATCCAGGGAAACCCATTGTGAAAGTTCACATCAATGGAATTGAAATATCAAACACACTGATTGATCTAGGAGCAGCCATAAACATAATGAGTAAAAAAATCATGGATTCACTAAGGCTTCCTAATCTCTAATACACACCAACAATGTTTCGATTAGTAGATAGGTCTGAAATTAAACCTGATGGTGTGTTAGAAGATGTTTATGTATCCTTAGATTTTTGGGAATATCATGTCGACTTCATGGTTTTAACACCCAAGAATAATTTAGGAGGACATCCATTAATCCTAGGAAGACCTTGGTTAGCTACAGTTGATGCTTTCATCGGCTGTAGATCAGGAGACATGTTTATCTCAAATGGAAGTTCTACAAAGAAATTTACATTGTATCCACCTGCAAAAACAATAATAGAAATAGAGAGTGAGGAATGGATAGATGATGATGATGATGATATACAACATGTTTTCACTATTGAACAAGTAAGTGAGGAGGACCAAATTTTAAATCTAATAGAAAATAATGAACCCTCCTTACATTATGACTGTAGTCAAATCGAATATCTATCATCTAAACAAATGTCTTTACACTCTGTGGAAAATTTTGGAAATTCTTTAATAGAATTTTTTCCATGCAAAACTTTGAACATTAATGAAAACCTGGAAGAATTACAGAAAAATCAATTGGTAGAGATTTTACAAAAAGAGTCTTCTACTTATGCATGGGAATACACTAATATGAAAGGAATTAATCCTAATACTTGCATGCACCATATCTACATTGAACAAAGTGCAAGACTAGTTAGACAACCACAAAGAATAATGAATCCAAATCTGAAAGAAATTGTTAAAGAGGAATTACAAAAACTATTGAATGTAAAATTTGTAGTATACCTAGGGGGGATAATATGGGGTACAAAGGGAGGTACCCAAGGGAATAATGTAATAATGGGATGGGCCATAGTAATAAATAAGGTGGTTAATTTGTATCATGTAAGGGACCACAAGTAGTTAGCAATAATGTAATAAGCCCATGGTATTAGATAGATGGTATTGAGGGAACCATGGGCCATTACCATAGTTCCCTCAATACCATCTATCTAATACCCATAAATGATAAGATAGAAATAGATAGAAATGCTTCTTTATTAATATCAAACCCTTAAGGTAGGGCAACACCATACAGTCACTCCTTAAGTAAGGAGAACACTCCACAAGCCATATGCCCCTTCATACAACAATCCTTGACTTCTCTCAATGGGGAGTCTCTAGCCTCTATATAGGCCTCATACATACAATACCATGGGTCATTACCATGGTTCCCTCAACAACATCTATCTAATACCATGGGCTTATTACATTATTTCTAACTACTTGTGGTCCCAACCTTATTTATTACTATGGCCCATCCCATTATTACATTATTCCCCCGGGTACCTCCCTTTGTACTCCATATTATCCCCCCTAGGTATACTATAATGCCCATGAACACAATGGCAAGGATTCCATGATTTGATACTAATTTTTATGCTTACATGAAACCTTAGATCGATGGAGATCTAGTCAGTAATTGAACTCCTTATTTTGGTTCAGAATCAGTTTGTAGACTCTAAAATTATGTGTTGTGCAACCGTGGATCTGGGTAGCTAAGAGGCATTGTCGTTATAAATATAAAATTTCCATACTATGCGGGGGGAGGAAGATAGTTGTATTATGTAAATTGTATTTTCAGAGATAGAGGTCGATTTTATTGGGCAAGGAAGGGAGGAGTCTGTGCCCAGTGGGATGATCCCTCAGGAGAACCACTAGTTCCAAGCTCTGCATTGTTTAATTCTTATGTAACAAGATTTCAATATTAATATAATCCAGCATTTGATTTTGTGTTTGCATTTCTTCTTAATCTTTTGAGATTGTGACTTAGCATTTACAAGGGAAATGAGCTAGGTGGTTTGGGCCCACCAGCCAGTCCATTGCCCCATACCTCTAGGATTTTTTCTACATTGTATTTTGACAAATGCATAGTGTGTAAGTGTGAATAACTCTTCTTTATGCTTTGATCATTTGAGATTTGTAATTTCATTCCAGAATTATTTTTCATTGTGTTGATCATTTGATTTTGATTAATGATGTCATTGTTTTCTTGGAATTTATTTCTATTAAGACTGAGACAAAGTATAGGTAATGAATGTTTTCTTATTGCATCTCTCGTTTTTATTACAAGTTAAGTGAGATACTTTCCCTAGTCTCATTTTTTGCATAACAAGGATACAATGGATTATTAAGAGTTCTGGTTGATTTAACTCATCATGTATCCTTCATGACTGCCTTAAAACCATTATTTTAGATATGAAACTGATCCTCACACTCACTCCTGAAATATTAATAATAAAATTCTAAGATTAGCATGATGAGAGATTGTAATCTTGTTTTATTGGCAAAGTGAAGTGCTCACAGAATTCTTAGAATGTCTTAAGGTTAAAAGTTGTGATTGATATTCCTTCATGCTGCTTTAAGCAATACACATATTTGGTAGAATATTGTGTTGAAGAGTGATCTGAAAATGGGGCACTTTGGCTTCTTGTCTAACTTACAACAACCTCTCCCACTTCCAAAGCTTTAAATATTCCAAAGTCTTATTGATTAACCAATGTGGAATCGATAATATGTGCTTGAAGATAAGGTGTATGCTAGTATTTATTTTAAACTGTTTGGTACTTTAAAATATGTTGTTTATGCTATTATAACACATACATATAACAATAAACAATGCAACAATAAAATAGACACATGGACAGCAATATTAATTTGGATTTCACCCAAAACTCTTGGGCTACGTCTACTTGAGCTCTAGTCAACTCAACTAGGCTCTCTGGAATTATGGTAAAGTCCTTTTACAAGCTCCCTGGCTCAACTCCATTGGTTTTTCACAGAAACAATTGGTTTAGACACCATTTCATCCCCAGCTCTTGAAGCTCTCGGCTTTTTGGCTTTCAATTCTCGCTTTGGCTCTTAGCTCTGGCTCTTGGCTCTGGCTCTTCAGCTCTGGCATCTTTGGCTCTCTACAATTTACATCTCTCTGGCTTTTCACTTTCCCTCCAAGTGACTCCCTCGATTGCTTTGTGCATTCGCTTTTGCTTCCTCAACCTCTTTTCACTTCTGCCTGCTCTCGATTGAACTCTCTCTGCTCTCTTTCGCCTTAGCTTCCTTCTTTTGCTCAGCTTTCTGCGCTCCTGTCTCAGCACTCCTTCTCTGTCTCTGCCATTCTGTGGCTTTTAAGCCAATCAACGATGTCCGTTTGTTTCCTCTTCTGGGCTCTCTAGCTCCTGGCCTCTGTCCGCTCAAATCCACCTTTGGATGTTAGCAATCATTGCCAAACACCTTCAGGGATGGTGGCCACCTATTCTGCAACAGAAGGGACCATCGCACCTTTGAAATTCCCAAAAAAAGTGTTCTCTAATTACACAGAGAATTAAACTAAGAACACGGGAAAATTCATCATTTTTTCGTTTATTGGACTTCAAATATCCTTAAATCTACCCTATATTCCATCAAGTCAGCCTTTAAATTGTTATCGCAAGTCGCATAGGTGCGGGTTCCTTTGTGTTTTGGTTTATTGTTAAAAATCAAAAATACAAAGAAAATCCCGAAAATTGGCTCATATCAGACTTGAATGGCATTTACAACTCTTTCAGGTCTGGTCGCATCACATCAGTGCATATATATATGGCCCCGCTCCGTCATATTACTCCGAAGCGATATTGTGATGCGATTGATCACAATCGCGTATCGCATGGACCCGGGGTCTTTCCATACGGAATGGCCTATGCCAATGCCAATCTGCCGACGTTGATATTGGCGATTGCAATATCGCTCAGCCTGTGTTCCCGCCTTAAGTCCCATGCCATTGCCGATGTTGATCCGCTAATTTCGGCGATCGCAGTATCGCTCGGCCCAGTTCTTATGTTATATCGCATGTCTGCCTCTGACCCAATATATCGAGGATCGGTGATTGGGGGTTTCTCTCCTTTCCACATAAGTCTGCTCTCTTGCCCTGGTCTAATGTGATTTCCCTTTATAAGGGTTTTTTGCCCATTTTAGAGGATTTTTCCTCTTTTTCTAAAGAACATAGGGCATCTTCTTTCTGCAATAACTTCTACATCCTAAGTCCATTTTTGCCCATTCAAGTTGCAGTAGATTCAAAATGAAAATATCTCTGCAATGGGGCTATTTTTTGAAACTTCCTTCTACTTTTATTTTCCTCAGTGAGGAACACTTAGACTTAGGAGTCTATCTAAAATCTATTTTGGATCACGCCTTCCCACTAAAAGAACTTTTGGTCTCCAAAAGACTAATATACTGATCTGAACAATACCTGAGAGTAACAACACCCTCTTCTTCTAACCTACATACACTTGCCTTGCATAGTGCCTCTGAACCAAAGCCTTTGACACTTTCCCTCCTAGATATGTTGGTCCTCCTGGGAAGAGTTGCCTTCTTCTTTGCCTCCTGTAGAACTCCTGCTTAGATGGTCACAGAAGGTAGTTTGAACTTCTCTGCCTTGATCATTGATCCAAGATGGCTCAAACAAATGTAAAGTACACCAGCTCCACAAAACTATCATTTGTACCTGTTTGACAAGTTGTCAACAACAACTGTTAACAACAATAGGAATACAGACAACAACTAGATGGACTAAACTCTTGCTTCAACAAAATAAATGGATTTCACATTTTGTGAACACCTCCATGTCTTACATCTGCATATAAATGATGGACTAGACAGCAAGCCCACGAAAACATGCCTTTAAAATAAATGACCCTTCAAGTCAAGCATGTAGAAAAAGGCCATTAGGACTCTTTTCAAAAGATGAAACATTTCATGAATATTTCCATCTTGGAGACCAAGTCAACTTTCCTCTAGTCAACATTACATGCATGTTTACATCAAAGAAATCAACCCTTCAAGTTAATTACACATACGTGTTCAAAGGAAAGGAAAACATCAACTTCCCTGTGTTCATGCACATCATGCTTATGCATGCATTTCATCCTTCAACTTTCACTTAAGCACATTGTACTTTGGAAGCTGAAATGAAATATAATGTTGCAGCAACAAAGTGAGTCTCCTACTCAACCTTCTTCCATTCACCATCTTGGTAGAAACCTGCAACTTGCATCTCATCAACAAAGAAATGAAAATAGATGCATCAATAGACATGCAACCTTAATTGGAAAAGAACTCTAACCATTTCTTACCAATCCAATTGAAAGGTCTTTCCTTTGTCTACACATCAGCATCAACATGTGAATCATTCTTAAGCACATCATCCATGGAAACTTCATTTCCATTTTTGCCATCTTCTCTTTCCACTTTCTTCAGCTTTTGTGGAAGCATTATTGGATTCGGAGTCCAGCACCTTTCAGCAAGATGCCCTTGCTTATGGCAGTAAGTGCAACACATGTGCATCCTCTTGACAGCATTATTTGCCTTGTCCAATGAACCTTTGGCTCTTTTCTTCTTTTCCTTCAAAAGTTTCCTGTATATGGCCATTCTCTTCCAACATCTAGAAACATGATGGCTATCCAAACCAAAAAAGGAACATGCAATTCTTTTCCCATGCTTATGTGGAAATTTACCATGCTTTGCAAAATCAAAAGGAATATTATTAGAACCAAATTTATACCTGCCTCTTTCACCTTTATTGCCTTCATGAGGAGGTGAAGAAAATTAAGAAGTGGCTCCCTTTGGAACACCATCAATCTCTTCAAGGCTATTAGAGTTTCCACAACTCTCTGGTTCAAGTGTTTGCTTCTGAACACCTGCATCCTGCAAATGATGTTTCGAGCTATTGCATTCCTCCTGAACACAATCTTCACACTCTGCAATGCAAATCCTTCTTGGAGCTATTTCAATGGCCTTCATAGCAACTTTGGAACTCTCTCCATAAGACTGTCCATAGCCAAGACCCAAATACTTAGGCCTTTCCTCAACCATTATTGGTTCAACAATACCTTGTGCATGCTTTCCTAAGCCCTTTCCTTCATAGCCCATCTTGGACATTAGCTTGGAACCTATGCCTCTAGTATGTTTTTCAAATGAACCAATATAAGCATTCTTAGAAGAATTTGAAAACAAACTGGAGTGATTTACCTCTTCTTCAAGCTGATACTTGACTAAGGCTTCTTAGGCAACAAAGAGTTATGACTCCAACTCATGCATCCTCTTCAGGTTCATATTTTCAATATGAAGTTGCCTCTCCATTTCCTGCAATTTGTCAGAAAGCAACTACTTCTCTTCCTTCATGGAATTCAACTACTCTCTAAGTATGTTGCTCTCCCTTCCATCCTCATACATTTCTCTCACCATATCCATCATGATGAACAAGTCTTGCTTTATGTCTTCATCGAAGAAACTTGTGAAGAAAGGAGAATTTGAGGACTCACTTGTAGAAGTTGTCATTATGCCAATGAACAAAAGAATTCAAACAAAATTAATAAAGAGATTATTTAGGCAATCTTTTGCAACAAGCCTCTTGTGCTTCAAGGATTTCTTTGAGGTCCTTTGGGATAGAAGAATTTCTTCATCCCTTCTTCCTTCTTGTCCTTCCTGGGCTGAGCTATCAATAGCTTTCCATTCACCTCTACAAACTTAGAAAATAGTCAGTCTGCAACAAGCATACAATCAATCAAACAATCAATCCTTAATTGCTCAAACACCTTTCAGACAAGCAATATTTTCCCTATCAATCAAGCATTTTGATATAACCTTCTTTGAAGGTGGGGTTAATCAATCAAAAGCTCTGATACCACCTAATATAAAAATGGGGCACTTAGGCTTCTTGTCTAACTTACAAGAACCTCTCCCACTTCCAAAGCTTTAAATATTCCCAAGTCTTATTGATTAACCAATGTGGAATTGATAATATGTGCTTCAAGATAAGGTGTACGCTGGTATTTATTTTAAATTGTTTGTGTACTTTAAAATCTGTTGTTTATGCTGATAGAACACATACATATAACAATAAACAATGTAGCAATAAAACATACACATGGACAACAATATTAATTTGAATTTCACCCAAAACTCTTGGGCTACATCTCCTTGAGCTCTAGTCAACTCGACTAGGCTCTCTGGGATTATGGTAAAGTCCTTTTACAAGCTCCCTGGCCCAACTCCATTGGTTTTTCATAGAAACAATGGGTTTAGACACCATTTTATCCCCAACTCTTGAAGCTCTCAGCTTTTTGGCTCTTGACTCTGGCTCTAGCTCTTGGCTCTAGCTCTTGCTTTTGGCTCTTGCCTCTAGCTCTAGCTTTAGCTCTTCGGATTTGGCTTCTTTGGCTCTCTGCAATTTACAGCTCTTTGGCTTTTCACTTTCCCTCCAAGTGACTCCCTCGGCTGCTCTGTGCATTTTCTTTTTCTTCCTAGGCCTCTTTTCACTTATGCTTGCTCTCGATTGAGCTCTCTCTTCTCTCTTTTACCTTAGCTCCCTGCTTTGGCTCAGCTTTCTACCCTCCTGTCTCAACACTCCTTCTCTATCTCTGTCATTCTATGGCTTTTAAGCCAATTGACGTTGTTCATTCGTTTCCTCTTCTGGGCTCTCTAGTTCCCAGCCTCTGTCCACTCAAATCCCCCTCTCAGCATTAGCAATCATTGCTAAACACCTTCAGGGATGGTGGCCACCTGTTCTGCAAAAGAAGGGACCATCGAGCCTTTGAAATCCCCAAAAATAGCTTTCTCTATTTACACAGAGAATTACACTAAGAACACGGGAAAATTCGTCATTTTTCCATTTATCGGACTTCAAATATCCTTAAATCTACCCTATATTTCATCGGGTCTGCCTTTAAATCACTATTGTAAGTCGCATAGGCACGGGTTCCTTTGTATTTTGGTTTATTGTTAAAAATCCCAAATACAAAGAAAATCCTGAAAAATGGTTCATATCAGACTTGAAATAATTATTCAGTGGCATTTACAACCCTTTCGGGTCCGGTCGCATCGCATCGGCACATATATATATGGCCACGCTCCATCGTATTACTCTGACGCGATATTGCAATGTGATTGATTGCAATCGCGTATCGCATGGACCCGGGGTCTTTCCATACAGCATGGCCTATACCGATGCCCATCCGCTGACGCCGATATTGGCGATCGCAATATCACTCAGCCTAGGGTCCCGCCTTATGTCCCATGCCATCATTAATGTTGATCCGCCAATTTCGGCGATCGCAGTATTGCTCGGCCCGGTCCTTATGTTATATCGCATGTCTGCCTCCAACCCGATATGTCAGGGATTGGCGATCGAGGGTTTCTCCCCTTTCCGCTTAAGTCCACTCTCTTGCCCTGGTCTGATGTGATTTCCCTTTATAAGGGTTTTTTGCCCATTTTAGAGGATTTTTCTTCTTTTTCTAAAGAACATAAGGCATCTTCTTTTTGCGATAACTTCTGCATCCTAAGTCCATTTTTTCCCATTCAAGTTGCAGTAGATTCAAAATGAAAAGATCTCTGCAATGGGGCTATTTCCAGGAACTTCCTTGGACTTTCATTTTCCTCAGTGAGGAACACTTAGACTTAGGAGTCTATCCAAAATCCATTTTGGATCAAAGAGAAAGTACTTAATGATTTTATAAGATCAGGATGAGCTTGAAAGCAGTAGGAAATGTATTTATCATTTGTTCCTATTACATACTTCCCTTACAGTTGAGTACTGAATTGTCTCCAGAGAAGCACTATATATATAGTCTAGATTCCTTTTAAAGCATTCAATGGTTTTCTTAGATTATTTGGAATGAATTTGCTTTATGCTTCCTAGTTTTATTTCATGCCTTCCATTTTTGAAACATAGAAAGTAATCCTTTAAAAGGATTTGCATTCTTTATTTCCTGAATGGTTTGTCAATCTGAGGAGAATCTGCGTTCCCTTGTTCCGTGGACAATTGAGGTAGACTTTATGTAGGAGTCACTCAACCCAAAAGAGGTGTTGAGATTGCAACAATATGATGGAGCTTAGTGAAAAGAGTCGCCTTCACTAAGTGGGCCCGCAGGCTATTTTTGGCGCAAGTCTATTTTTAGACTATGTCTATTTTTAGACATATGGATCATGTCTATGGATTGCAGGTTGCTGTTTATGGATTATTGATCAAGTTGGAAAAAATAGATGGACTTCTATTTTTAGACCACAGCGGATTGACACCACAGCGGAGTGACTGCTCAGTCTAAATATAGAACAGTCAAATATTATTAGCTCATAATAATATTTAGACTATAAACTTTGTCTTATTCTCTTGGAGCACTTCAGGATGAGCTACGGATGTCGTACATGCAGATCCCAGAAGGAAATACGTGGTTACCTATGGGATGACTAATATTTGCATGCAGGACTTCAGTTAGAACTCAAGTGAGCTGAGTTTAGTGGACTGGAGGTGCAGTTGATGGAGTTGTGTTCAGTTTAGCTTTGTTAAACTGGTTGTATTTAGTCTAACTGGAAAATAGAATAGAGATGAGTTGGGTGAATTAGTTATTAATTAATTCACAAGTTATTAACTCATAATACAACTAATGAATACATCAGTTAACTCAGTTGCATGTCAGTGCGTGTTCAGTTCAGCAGGGACAGGTGTTAGAGAATCAGATTGCTATCAGTTTTGACTATAGTTGTGCATCAGATCTTGCACAATCAGGGGATTGAGTATGCCAATGAGTTTGCCCATGTATTTTCTCACATTTTAGCTTGTGCTCACGTGATTTTTTCAAGTAAATACGTGGTTGCCTTGGAATTATCATCAGTTCTTGAGCAGGTATTGAGCAGCGGAGGTAGGCAAGCAGCGAAGGAG
>APFE030405004.1:64808-79781 GCA_000404065.3 Pinus taeda
GCCTTTCACAATACCACAGACCAAAAACCATAACAATTCAATACCATGGACCCAATACTTGGGATCAACACTTTTGGATGCAATACCATAGACCAAAACCATAGGATCAAAAATTGTCGGACTAATACCATGAACCAATCATAAGATTTCCCATGAAAGTGCGTGAACTTTTCTCTGCATGAAAGTGCGTGAAATTTTCTCGTCATGAAAGGAACTTTTCTCTGCATGAAAGTACGTGAACTTTTCTCTGCGTGAAAGGAACTTTTCTCTGCATGAAAATGCGTGAACTTTTCTCTACATGAAAGTGCGTGAATTTTTCTCTTCATGAAAGGAACATTTTTTCTACATGAAAATGCATGAACTTTTCTCTGTGTGAAAGTCCGTGAACCAGAAAATAACTTTGCTGCACTATAATTTATCATCTGAGATGAGTGGGTTGCCATCAAGTACAACATATGTATCATAATGCCAACAACTTGTACCTTAAAAGGAGTAGTGCCTCTAGAGTGGTTGTTGGATGAAGATGCATCGCCTGTGGCTAGTTGTCAAAGGATATGGGCAAAGTTATCCATCATCACGTCCCTTTGTCGCTCGAGGGCTTCCTCAACCAACATTTTGAAAGGATCTCCTTCCCCCTCGTCTTTCTTTTCTTCTACCATGGGAGGTCATCGAGTTTTGTGAGGTTGATCCTGCAATGGTTCAACCAAATCAGGCCCTAACTCCTTATAACCTGACCTCGTTGGGGACATGCAAAGAAAAACAGAGAAAGAGAAGACCACTCTGATACAACTGATCCAGACTTAAACAAGCATGTTCCAACTTACATATATAATCATAAACACATATATGCAGTAGAAAAACACTTCATTTCATTAATAGAAAAATATTGAACTATGCTTACAAACAAAATGGAAATAAGATACCTCGGGCAATGGTAGCTTATCTCTGAGAAGAAATGTGGCAGCTACATGCCTTTGAACTGAGCTATAATGAGGCTCAAGGGCTTTTTTATTATTGAGCAATAAGAGAAAACCCTAACCCAAGGAGATGTAACACCAAGAGTTTATGGGCCCCATTGGGGTTAGTTGGGCAGCCAACTTCCCGGGGTCGAAATTTGGTCATATTATCTTCGTTTGATGCATATGATACATCGTTGGAAAGATATTTACGAGGAATACAATTGTCGAAGTGATTTCCATAGAAATTACTAGAGTTTGTGGGCCCCGTTGGGGTTAGTTGCACAGCCAACTTCCCATGGTACATGATACCACGTTGGAAAGATCTTTTCGAGGAATAAAATTTTTGACATGATTTCCATAGAAATAGATGGTGATTGCTATAGAAATCATGTTGTAATTTGTAGTCCTTGAAAATATCTTTCCAATGATGTATCATATGCATCAAACGGAGATAATATGATCAAGTTACGACCTCGGGAAGTTGGTTGCCCAACTAACCCCAACGGGGTCCATAAAATCTTGGCGTTACATCTCCTTGGGTTAGGATTTTGGTTGTTTAGGGTTTTATCTTATTTTTCAATAATAAAAATGCCCTTGAGTCTCATTGTAACTTAGCTCATAAGCATGTAGTTTCCATATCTCTTCTCATAGATAAGCTACCATCGCCCGAGCTATCTTATTTCCATTCTGTTTGTAAGCATAATACAACATTTTTCTATTAATGAAATGAAGTGTTTTTCTGTTGCATCTCTATTTTTATGATTATATCTGTAAGTTGTAGGTTCTTGTTTAAGTTTGGATCAAGACATCATCCACAAAGAGAAAATAAGTGAGAAAGATGTGCTTTGATAACTTAAGACCTTTTATGCTTCCTTCAGTCTTTGCCTTGGTGAATTGTGATAATCTTTCTCACTCCCTTAATGATAAGAATGAATAAAAGAGGGGAAAGGGGACATCCCTGTCTCAGACCTCGAGAGGCTATGAAGAAAGTTGAAGGTGATCCATTTATAAACACAACAAAACTAGCTAAAGTTATGCATCCCATTATCCAGTTCATCACTTGCAAGTCCAAGCCAATGTGAAGAAGAAGGGGTCTCAGAAAGCCCCAATTCACTGTAACATCCCTCGTGAAAATTCCATGTAATAAAAGTTAATAAAGGAAAAAATAATAACCACAGACTATGGGACGCTTATTCCAAGCTGAATGTTGGGAAAACATCCTACTGTGGGTATTCATTTGGTTTTCATGGATAAGAAATTTGGAAAAGGCAATGACTAAGGCATTTGGAAAGGAAAAGTGGAATTTTGGAACATTTATTTATGAAAATAATGGAAATTAGGTGAAAAGGAAGGTGAAAGGTCATAGGTTGCATGTGAGGAGGAAAATGAAGGAAAATAAATGAAAATAAAGAAAATAGAGGTCTCATTAATAAATGGCTTCTGAGGATGATTTCGTACCCTTTCCTCAGTTTAGTTTTGGAGGTCTCCCATTATTTTCTCTCTCACACACTCTTGGACACTTGGAGTTTTCCTCGAGAACTTTGGCATCAGATTAAGAAAGGAAAAGAAGGAAATAGGAAGGAAGGAGAAAGCAAGGAAGAGAAAGATCAAGCAGCTACATCAAGATTCTTTGCAGGTATCAATTTGCATGTGTGGTTTCCTTGCTATATTTGGCATGCATGGTGTTGCATGTGTATTCTAGGTTCTCTTTCCAAGTGTGACATTGTTTTTTAGCCTAGCCTTTCCATTTCCGAATAGCCATGGTGTGGTGGGGTTCTCATGTTTTGGTTGAGCTGGATTTCTGGATGGATTCGAAGCTGAGTGAGGTGGATCTCTGAATAAAAGAACACATGGCCAAGTAACCCCTAAACCAGACCATAAGATGCAGTAAAGCCAGATTTTGTGTTGCCTTGAGGGGCCTAAGAATCCTGAATCGGTAAATGGTGGGATATATGGTAAAGCTTAAACGTGGGTTCTCTCCATCAGGCCTAGTAATCCTGGGATGGGATATACGATAAATACTAGAGAGTGGAGTCTCATTTAGGGCCTAGTAATCTGGTGTGGATTGTGGTAAAGCCCAGAGACTGGTGTCTCAGTTATGGCCTAGTGATCCCTGGATTAGATTATGGATTGCGGTAAATCCTAGAGACTAGGAGACAGGAAAATTCCTCACGATGTAGGTGGAGAAATTCGATGGCATCCATGCTTGTTTTGGCCTAGTGATCTGGTGGAGATCATGGTAAAGAGTGTTATTACATGTTTATTGTTTTGGCCTAGTGATCCGGTGTGGATTGCAGTAAAGCCTGGTTTCTATTAATGAGGGTAAGGTGGCTTAGCCTCAGGATTTCCTATTTGTTTCTTTTGGTTGAAGTCCCACATTCATGCTTGTAATATGACACGGGGGTGATTGGCTGAAGAGATATTTGGCTCAGCTAATCTATGGTTGGCTGGAACATGGTAGTCCCATACTAGGTTGGCTTTTGTATTCATTAATAGGAGGTTCTTTCCTTGGTATCCTATGTGTAAATGTACTGGTTTATATGTGGATTTTATGGATGATGTATCCTTGATATTGTTGTTGTTATTATGTTGGTTATAAGCATGTATTATGATAATGATGATGTATGGATCTCCTTGTGTTTTGATTTGTAAATGAATGGACAATGTATCTAAGACCTAATAGATGATAATGCAATGAATGATATAAGGGAATAATTCTTCTTAGTGATTTTCAGATAAGTATGAGACCTTTATGCTCAGGTCTATTATTTAAACCTGTAGATTGCATATTTGTGACATTTTTTACAAAATTCCTATCATGGCTAGTAGGGGTCTAGTCTAGTTCTTGTCAATGTTTTTGCAAAAGTATCATTGTTATGTTGTGTAAATTCATTTCTTAAGGTGTCATTAAGTTCTGGGCTATGAGCCTGCAAAAGTGGCACAAGTCTCAGAGTCGGGCACATGACTAAGGAGAAAAGTCCCCAGACACACCCATGCCCTACTGTGGGAGCGACTGGAGCCTCCCAAATCCACCCTTGTCCATATCAAGGGAGCATCCATGGGTTTAGTGGTCTAAAAATTCAATGGGACCCAGGGACTAGTCATGGAGATGATTGGGAAGGATTCTGGGAGTCATGTAGAAAGTACATAAGGTCTATGTTGCAGGTTTCTGTCGATTCCACCTCCTTAATGATCCAGGTGGATATTGGTGGCCACCCGCCTATTCCCCCTAGACCCCCCAGTGAGTTTCATATGTTTCCTTATTCCTTTCAACATTTACTATTTTTAGCAGTTTTTCAAGCCTTGAACTTTCAAAGCAGTTTTGACCCTCTCAATGGCGTTTTTTTTGGATCTGCAGTAGGCCCATAGCCATAGGAAAGGGCATGCAACAAAACCTATAGCACTTGGCAAGACCTTTCCAAAAAAGTATCATACGCATGAGACGGAGATAATATGACCAAGTTACGACCCCGGAAAGTTGGTTGCCCAACTAATCCCAACACGGCCCACAAACTCTTAGTGTTACATCTCCTAGGGTTAGGTTTTTGGTTATTTAAGGGTTTCTCATGTTTTCCAGTAATAAATAGGCCCTTGAAACTCATTGTAACACAGTTCAGAGGCATGTAACCACCACATTTCTTCTCAAAGATAAGCTACCATCGCCCGAGCTATCTTATTCCCATTATGTTTGTAAGTATAGTTCAATATTTTTATATTAATGAAATGAAGTGTTTTTCTACTGCATCTCTATGTTTATTATTATATCTATAAGTTTTTGCATTCCTGTTTAAGTTCGGATCACTTAAGGTCACCTAGGAGGTTGAATCCCATTATAGTGGCCTCTCATCGCATATTTACCTCGGTTAGCTGGTTGCTTGGGTAGATGGGGGATGAGGGTGTTACAGAGTGGTATTAGAGCATGGTTCACCCCTTGGACTGGATGGGTGGTGTATGTCGGTCATGCATTCATGTCGGTTGCACATGTGTTACTCATCCTTGTGGTCTATATGCTTGTGGCACATGTATGGTCATAGCCATGATTGTAGTGACGTTGCCATGTGAAAGTGAGGGTGTTGTCGTGGAATGTGTTGTCATGAGTGTATGATTGGTTACATGTTGTTTATGCTTGAGTATTGTAAGTGTACATTGGTATGGTTGTTGTTTTCATGCATGAGGTCATGATGAGTGGTTGATATGGTCATGCATTGATGACTGCACTCTAGTTAGAATGATGTTTATGTGTTGATACACCTATTTGTTATATGTCTATATGTTGTTATGATTAAGTTTGTACATGTATTACGTTGATTTGGTTGATGTCATAGATGAGATATCCTCCTCGAATTATGCTAAGGTAAGTTGGTTTATTGTGATTTGGTTTAGCTGACATAGTATGCCTTGCAAGAAAGAGATAAAAAATGACTAGCAAGATGTTAGACTACAAATATTCTCCCTATGAATCAGATGAGTAGCATGGTGTTGGGCACTCTTCTGATTTAGCAGACACATTGAGAATCTTGAAGGAAAAATAAGGAGTTGTTGTTGAAAATAGCAACAAGAAATGATAAAAATCGAATCCAGAATATTCCAATTTTAATTTGTCCTTGAATTAGAATTGTGAATTAAAATTCGAATTTAGTCTCACTAGCTGCTTGGAATTAATTAATTAATTCATTATGGATAAATTAGTTGGAGAAATTCAAGTTAGAAGTATTTTTGCAATCATGCAACAGTTATCCCTTAAATTAAGGAGATTATCCCTTAATTAAGGAGATAAGATTGAGTTAGACTTGAGTTGTAATTAGTTATCTCAATTCACTGAGTTAAGACCAATTAAATTAGTTCCAAACTATTTGAGGAACTAATTGTGAGTTATCAGTCAGTTGATGCATGCATGCACTCAACCAGTGTACTCCAGATAACTGAAGATTCCCTTATCAGAAACTCATGCATGTCTATTCTAAGAAATGCCCAGTTGAGCTAAATGTTAAGGACAATGTACTATCAGTTGCATGTTTTCTCCTATAAAGGAAACTCATGCGTGCAGAAGGAATAAGGTTCCTTAAGGATTGCGCAGTTCTAACAGCATGTAGGATCAGTGTGAGTGATCAGTCTTCCACTTGGTAACAGGAGGATCACCGAGGAGAAATTGCGCAAGGAAATAGGAGCTTGGAGGGCAGAGGAGAAGGCTTGTGAGAAGCTTTGATTGCCTGTGAACATCCAGGAGGATTGTACTGAGAGCTGGCTAGCTGTGAGAGCTAAGGCTTTGTATAATTCTAATGTATTTCCACCTTGTATGATAATACAGATAATGGGGTTTTTAGCTGAGGCTTTCCCCTGAGTATTTTTTGTGTTTCATGTGTATTTATTCTTCTTCTTATGGTTATATGTGTTCAGCTCTAATTTAGCTTGATCTTTAAGCTTTTGCAAGTTTGATAGTAGAAGTATATTATAGTATTTTGCTTTGGTATATTGCATTATCAAGTTAATACACAGCCATATTTTCCACATAGATCTCAGAGGTAGATTTGTAGAGCATTTGCATGAAATTTCTGCATGGTATCAGAGTTGAGTTTATTGGAGCTGTGAATAGTATAAGGAGAAGAGAATTCGAAGTTTGAAGTTCAAGGTTACTGGTGAAAATCGAATTCTTATCATACTTCAAGGTTGGCCAATGGCGTTCTATGGCTTAAGACTCAAGTATGCCTTGGAAGGCAGTTCGAATTACATAGCATGGAAAGAATGCACGGAGGCTGTATTAGAAGACAACGACTTGAAGGATTTCATTGATCAAGAAATCCCAAAGCCAGTACCAACTAATGCACAAGAATTGGTTGAGTGGAAGAAGTGTCTGGTGAGGGCAAGACGGATCATCCTTGATATCCTTGGTATCATTAATAGGAGGTTCTTTCCTTGGTATCCTATGTGTAAATTTACTGGTTTATATGTGGATTTTATGGATGATGTATCCTCCTTGATCATCATTAATAGGAGGTTCTTTCCTTGACCATATTGTCTCGAATCTCCATGGGAAGGATACTCCATATTCAATGTGTAAGACATTGAAGGACCTATACCAAAACAGTAGTGACTAGAGGAAATTGGCGCTCAAGGATAAGCTTCAAAGAATCAAGATGGAGAATGGTGATACTATTTCCACATATCTGAACAAGCTCACCACTTACAGAGATGAGCTTGGTAGTGTGGGAATAACTACTGCTGATGATGATATGGTGAGCCTTGCTCTCCTTGGCCTTCTAAAGAGCTGGAATAGCTACCAGAACTCTGTGAATGGAAGGGAGAAACTGTCGAATTGGGAACGATTTTGGTCGTATCTCATGCAGGAGGAGATCAGGAGGAGCACATGAGATGGTTCTTCATCCAAGGATGATGATGAAGAAAATATGGCCTTAGCCAGTAAGGCAAGGAAAGGGAAGGGGAAGGCATCCCATTCCAAATCAAATTCTTCTCATGGAGGGAAGAAGGTTGACAAGTCTAAAGTGAGATGCTTTAACTATCACGAGATGGGACATTATGCGACTAATTTCCCATCGAAGAAGTCCAAGAAGGGACCCTTTGAACGATCGGAAGGTGAGGCATTAGCCTCTTAGTTCAAAATGGACTTTACCCTCATTGCATGCATGGTGTCATGGATGATGGGTTGTGGGTGGTATATTGACAGTGGAGCCTCATTCCACATGACCAACGATAAAAGTTTATTCGGTGCCTTGGAGGAGAAAGACCTCAAGATGCACATAGAGATGGGTGATGAGGAAAGGTTTAGTGTTTCAGGAGTGGGCACAGTTGCTTTTTAGAGGCAACATGGAGCTCCTGTCACCCTGACCGATGTGAAGTATGTGCCTGGACTGAAGAATAACTTGGTATCGGTCGCAATGTTGGAGGACAAAGGCTATGATGTTGTCTTCAGTAAGGGAAAGGTTTTCCTTAGACACATCACCACAAGACAGGTGAAACGGATTGGTTCACGAGTCAAGAACCTGTATGCTTTTGAGGTTCAAGATGCATGCAAAGCCTTGAGGAGCAAGGCAAATGTTAGAGACTTGGTGGTTGAGAGGGAGAGTAAATTACCTCTCAACATGCAATCCCAGAAGAAGTTTCAGACAATTGTGGAGGAGCCACAATTGGAGTGGGCAGAGGGATCACATGCAGCCATACCTCCAGGTGTAAGGTGGGGCAATGTGAAGTGATAGTCTCAAGAAGGCTGAAATTGGGTAGGGTCCATTGAGAGGTTTTATCTCATCGATTGTACCTTGCTACAGGAGCCCAAAGTACATAGTAGCAGGAGGAATTAGTGGGATTGATGCAGTTAGAGATCAAAGTGATAGAGGCTAGAGTAGTCAGATACTGAGAGCACAAAGAAGGACTGACAACAGTGCAAAAAGGCTGAGTCAACAGAAGCGCAAAGTTTTCAGTTGACAGAGGCAATATTAGTCAAAGACTTTGATGACAGATGCATCATTTTGATTCAAGTTGGATTTTTTTTTTTTTTTTTGAAGTTGTTGGAGCAACAACACTAGAGAGTAGTGTTACATGCAGAACATTCCAAAGGTTCAGGATCGGGACCGAGTTGAATTCCTTTCTTGTTGAGAGGGAGCGTTGAAAATAGCAACAAGAAATGATAAAAATAGAATCCAGAATATTCCAATTTTAATTTGTCCTTGAATTAAAATTGTGAATTAAAATTAAAATTTAGTCTCACGAGCTACTTTGAATTAATTCATTCATTCATTATGGATTAATTAGTTGGAGAAATTCAAGTGAGAAGTCATGCAACAATTATCCCTTAAATTAAGGAGATAAGATTGAGTTATATTTGAGTTGTAATTAGTTAGCTCAGTTCATTGAGTTAAGCCCAGTTAAATTAATTCCAAACTATTTGAGGAACTAATTGTGAGTTATCAGTCAGTTGATGCATGCATGCACTCAACCAGTGTACTCCAGATAACTGAAGATTCCCTCATCAAAAACTCATGCATGTCTATTCTAAGAAAGACCCAGTTGAGCTAAATGTCAAGGACAATGTACTATTAGTTGCATGTTTTCTCCTATAAAGGAAACTCATGCATGCAGAAGGAATAATGTTCCTTGAGGATTGCGCAGTTTTGATAGGGTGTAGGATCAGTGTGAGTGATTAGTCTTCCACTTGGTAACAAGAGGATCACCCAGGAGAAACTGCGCAAGGAAATAGGAGTTTGGAGAGCAGAGGAGAAGGCATGTGAGAAGCTTTGATTACCTGTGAGCATCCAGGAGGATTGTACTGAGAGTTGGCTAGCTGTGAGAGCTAAGCCTTTGTATAATTCTGATGTATTTCCACCTTGTATGATAATACAGATAGTGGGGTTTTTAGCTAAGGCTTTCCCCTGAGTATTTTCTATGTATTGATTCTTCTTCGTGTGGTTATATGTGTTCAACTCTAATTGAACTCAATCTTTAAGCTTCCGCAAGTTTGATAGTAGAAGTAGATTATAGTATTTTGCTTTGGTATATTTCATTATCGAGTTAATCTACGGTCAGATTTTGTACATAGATCTCAGAGGTAGATTTGTAGAGAATTTGCAGGAAATTTCTATAGTTGTAAGGCAAACAATGACAAAATCATGCATGCACAAGAGAAACAATTAGAGGTTAATGCAATACTCCTTTAGAGATTGTCAGAATTACAGTGACAGGGGTCACTTCAGATCAGCCATGGGCATGAGGATAAAACTAATGGGGCAGATGGAAGTAGGTCTCATGGTGGTCATAGGTCAGATAGAGATGACACAATGAGAGATGGAAGGTTGTTTGATACTCCTGATAGGAGAGGTGATGGACATAAATACTACTCTAGTTCTGGTTCTGATAGGCATGATGATCGTCATTGTTATCATCCTTACAGGAGGAGTGATAGGGGATACTTTCCAGATGAATTTAAGAAAGCAAATCCACTTACTTTTGATGCATATTTGAAGAAGTTGAAAGATGCATAGGCTTGGATACTTGGGATGAAGAAGTTATTTGAATTGAATAATTACATAAATAATATGAAGGCCAAAGTAGTTATATTTAGCCTGAGAGGTAAATAATATATCTAGTGAGAAGATGTGAAGTGGGTCAGATACATCAGGACATAGGACTTGATTTGGCATGAGTTCAAGAGGCTTTTCAAGAAGAAGTACTACGATAGTAAGGCCAAAGAATTCTATGAGCTAAAGATGGGATCAATGACAAATGAAGAGTACACGACTAAGTTCTTGGAGCTATTGAGGTATGTACTGTATCTTAAAGATGAGAAGGCTAAATTTCAACGATTTGTCAATGGTTTTACATTAGCATTTAGAGATCGGATTGAGTATGATGAGCCTTGATCACTTGAGGAATTTATTAGGAAATTGAAGCATTTCTATGAGCAGTCGAAGCATAAGAATGAATCTCAGCAAGGATGGAAAGGGAAAGATAAAGGTAAAGGTAAATGGAAGCTAAAAAGAGCAAGAACTTAGAATGCAAAAGAGAAATAGAATGTGACACCTTACAAGAGGTTAAATGTAGCTATACAGGGACATGGATCACAACGACAACATAGAGGTGATGGTACTAGATGGTTGGAGTGTTGGACATTCGGTAAGGAGCATCTCAAGAGAGATTATCTGCAAAAATAGTGTGGTAGGCCTCAAATATATAATGCACAGGAGGCACAAACAGTTGGGAATTTTGGTTAGAGCATTCCTCATATCTATGAAACTTTGGATAATAAGCAGGCAGACCATTAAGCATCTACCATTGAGATGGACGGTAAACTTTGTGATCAAGTTGTTTCTATTTTGATTCACCCTAGATCTAATTATAGTTATGTTATTCCTGACATAGTGGATAAGTGTGGTTTGAATAAAGAAGTGCATGTTGAATCTTGGTTAGTGCAGTTGGCTACAGGTACAAAGAAAAGAGTTCATCATTGGGTAAGAGATTATGCATTAAGTTGAATGGCATGCCTACATCAGCGCACTTGAATGTGTTGTCATTGGGATCATATAGTATGCTATTGGGTATGGACTGGTTGTACCTTCATAGGACCAAGGTGGATTGTTATGAAAAAACCATTGAGTGCTTGGATGACAATGGGGAACCAAGAGTCTTATAGGGAAAGAACAAAGCAACATCAGTTAGAATGGTGACATCTATGCAAGACAAGCGTAGTCACAGGAAAGGGTGTGTGTTATTTGCAGTTCACATTTCTAGTGAAAAAGGTAAGGAAGTTGAGGATGAAGATGTTTTGAGCAGGTACCCAGTTCTATAACAGTCTCAGGATGTGTTTCCTGCAGATATTTCAAGTTTCCACCTCATAGGGAAGTAGACTTTTCTATTGAGTTGGTGTCAGGGGCAACTCCAACATTAAAATGACCTTATAGGATGAGCACTCCAAAATTGGTAGAGTTGAAGCTGTAGTTAAAGGAAATTCTTGAAAAGGGGTACATTAGGCCAAGTGTATCACCTTGGGGCGCACCAGTATTGTTTGTGAAGAAGAAGGATGGTACTGTCAGATTATGAATAGAATACAGGAAGTTGAACAAAGTGACCATCAAGAAAAATTATCCATTGCTGAGGATTAATGACTTTTTTGATCAACTAAAGGGAGCAACAATGTTCTCAAAGATTGATCTAAGATTTGGATATCATCAGGTACACATTAAAGAGGAGGACATTTACAAGACAATTTTCTAGACCAACATTATGAGTTTGTTGTAGTTCCATTTGGTTTAACTAATGCTCCACCTACCTTTATGTGTTTGATGAATAGTGTGTTGCGTCCCTATTTGGACAATTTTGTTATTGTGTTCATTGATGACATATTTTTATATTCTAAAAATGAGGAAGAGCATGTTAAGAATTTGGCAACAGTGTTGAGGTTGTTGAGAGAGCATCAATTATATGCCAATCTCGACAAGTGTAGTTTCTTTCAGACTAAGGTACATTACTTGGGACATGTTGTCTCCAAGGAGGGCATAACAGTGGATACAAAAAAGGTAAGAGCTATCATGGAGTAGGCAACTCCTAGAAATGTAGATGAGGTGAGATCCTTCATGGGATTAGCAGGTTACTATAGGAGGTTCATCAGGAACTTGTCACAGATTGCTTATCATATTACATCATTATGAGGAAAGGTAAGAAGTTTGAATGGACAAAGGAATGTGCGGCCAGTTTTGAGAAGTGGAAGCAGTTGTTGACACATGCTCTAGTGTTAAAGATCACAAATCCAAACAGAATTTGTAGTGTTTACAGATGCTCGCAAAAGAGGACTTGGTGGAGTCCTTATGCAGGAAGGACATGTAGTGTGCTATAAGTCACAAAAACTAAATGAGCACGAGAAGAACTATTTGACACGTGATCTTCAGCTAACAATGATCATACATCCATTGAAGATGTAGAGGCATTATCTTCTCGGCAGGAGGCTTGTATTGATGAGTGATTACAGTAGATTGAGGTATCTATTTAACCAACCAAATATGAACACCAGGAAAGCTAGATGGTTGGCCACGTTTAGTGAGTTTGACTTAGAGATTAGGTACATCAAGGGAAAGGAGAACAAGGATGTGGATTATCTTAGCAGGCAGATACAGGTAAATCATATAGCAATTATGAGTTTCTATGGGACAAACTTACGAGATCGGATCTTACAGGCATGTCAGCAAGATAACAGGTATATAGAGCTTATGCACAGGTTACATCATAGTACAGGTATAGTTATAGGTATAGTTAGTGGTACAGGTACAGGTACAAGTGCAGGTATAGGTGCACAAGATGTGGATTATTGTCTCATGACAGATGGATTGTTCAGATTTAGAGACAGGATATATGCACTAGACAACAGTGAACTCAAGAAGGTGATCTTACATGAGTTTCATGCGAAACCATATTTAGGTCACCCAGGCTATCAGAAGACATTGGCTGCAATGAAGAAGTTTTATTATTAGTTGAATCTGAAGAAGGATGTGGCAAAGTTTGTGGCTAGATGTTTGGATTGTCAGTAGGTAAAGGTAGATTGTAAGCATCCAAGTGGACTGCTATAGCTGATTGAGATTCCAAAGTGGAAATGGGAGGTCATTTCCATGGATTTCATCACAGGTTTTCCCAAGACATCTAGACAACACGATTCCATCATGGTTGTTCTGGACAGTTTGAAAAAGGTTGCGCACTTCATTCCAGTGAAGTCTACATTCACAATGAGTGATGTAGTATATTTCTTCATCAGGGACGTGTGTTGAAAATAGCAACAAGAAATGATAAAAATAGAATCCATATATTCCAATTTAATTTGTCCTTGAATTAAATTGTGAATTAAAATTGAATTTAGTCTTAACAACTACTTGGAAGTAATTAATTAAGTTATTTTGACTTAATTAGTTGGAGAAATTGAAGTTAGAAGTCTTTCTGAAGTCATGCAAGAGTTATCCCTTAAATTAAGGAGATAAGCCTTAAATTAAGGAGCTAAGGTTGAGTTATAGTTGAGTTGTAATTAGTTAACTCAGTTTATTGAGTTAAGTCCAGTTAAATTAGTTCCAAACTGTTTGAGGAACTAATAGAGAGCTAACAGTCAGTTGATGCATGCATGCACTCAACTAGTGTACTCCAATTAACTGAAGATTCCCTCATCAGAAACTCATGCATGTCTATTCTGAGAAAGACCCAGTTAAGTTAAATGTCAAGGATAGTGTACTATCAGTTGCATGTGTTTTCCTATAAAGAAAACTCATGCATGCAAAAGGAATTAATTCCTTGAGGATTGTGCAGTTCTGATAGTGTGTGAGAGCAGTGTTCCCCCTGGTGAGGTGAGAATCATCCCAGAGGAAAAACGCAAGTAAATAGGAGCTTGGAGGGCAGAGAGGAAATCTTGTGAGAAGCTAGCATTTCCTATGAGCATCTGTGAGGATTGTACTAAGATTTAGCTAGCTATGAGAGCTAAGGCTTAGTATAATTCTTATGTATTTCCACCTTGTATGACAATACAAATAGTAGGGTTTTTAGCTAAGGCTTTCCCCAAAGTATTTTCATATGTATTGTGCATTGATTCTTCTTCTTCTGGTTATATGTGTTCATCTCTATCTTGCTCGATCTTTAAGCTTCCACAAATTGTTAGTAGAAGTAGGTTATAGTATTATGATTTGGTTATATTGCATTATCGGGTTAATCTACATTCAAATTTTCTACATGGTCTTAGAGCGAGATTTGTAGAGAATTTGCAGAATTTCTACAACATGTTCAGATTGCGTGGATTTATGAAGAAGATTGTGTCAGACAAGGATGCAAAGTTCACTTCCAAGTTTTGGAAGGAGTTGTTTGCAGGTTTGGGCACAAAGTTGGCATTTAGTATAACGTATCATGCTTATACAGATGAACAAACTGAGAGGGTCAACAAGATATTGGAGGACATGTTGAGGATGTACATGATGCATCAACAGTGAAAGTGGGAAGAGTATCTTTCACTGGTAGAGTTTGCTTACAACAATGGGTATCAGGAATCCTTGAGGATGAGTCTATTTGAGACATTGTATGGGAAAAGTTGCAATACTCCCATCAATTGGAGCGATCTGGTGAACAGGTGATCTAGGTGGATATTGGTGGTCACCCACCTATTCCACTTGGACCCCCACCATTGTTTCTTTTAGTTTTCCAGTTTCCTTAATTGTCGCACTGATCCAGGTGGATATTGGTGGCCACCCGCTAATTCCAAGTGGATCCCCTCTAGTTCTTCTTTCAGTTCTTTCAGTTTCCTTAATTATAGCACAGTTTACTATTTTTAGCAGTTTTTCGGGTCCTAAACTTCCGGAGCCGTTTTGAGGCCCTAAACGACGTTTTTTGGGAAATCTACCGCTAGTGATTTATTTGCCTAAAAATCATCTTTTTCATCATAGTCCTCGGAGAGATCTTTCCAACGGGCTATCATGTGCGTCAAACGGAGATAAGACGACCAATTCGCGACCCCGGGAAGTTGATGTACCAACTTACCCAAAAACGGGGC
>APFE030405004.1:92644-151608 GCA_000404065.3 Pinus taeda
TAGAATGCTCTAGAAATGACCACAAGTAACTTTTTTAAGATGAAACTCGCGCCTTTTGACCTTTACAGGATTACGCACCCATCCCTTGACTTACAGAGCGTACAAGTACGCAGGTACAATGAGCTTGGGATGCGTACACGCAGGCAAGGTAGAGAGAACCTGCGTACCCAGAGATAAACATGATTTTAGATGACTTTCTCTCTTTCTTGAAGTTTGACATGGAGAGCAGAGATATAAGGCTTGACAAGGAGGATAGTATGACTATTGATGGAGCCATACTAACTGCAGATAGTCATGGTGACAAATTTTAGTGTAACACTTGGCCTTGAAATCCACTACATGCATCTCCTACACCTTGATCCTAAGATCAGTTCTCTGCCTGCATCTTGTAGGCAGGGGTTCTATTCATCATCAACTCATAACTCTACAATGGTATTCATTGTGTCCTACAGAATTATAAAAATTGCAAAACAACTACTGAGGTGTCTTTACACATTTTTGAAATAAATGGTAGTTATGAGTAGCATGATGTCCTGTAACATGATAGGTGGCACACCATAGCGCAACTCCCATGCTCATCCCAATGTTATTTTCTAGTTTGAGGGAAACATGCTCTGCCCCTATAATGCAGTTCTTATAGACCAAGCAATGATCCTTATCATGTCCATGGCTCTTACACTTCAAACACCATACCTCAGTGTGCACCTCCAGCTGAGCTCCCTTTCCTTTCTTCAGGATGTCCAACTCCAAATGCAGGCCTTCCAACTGTGAGTGAATCTATTGCACTCCAAGGTTCGTATGTTGGATAGGCGAGGAATCCAGCCTCATCATGATCTCCAAGTATTCCTCTTGCATTGATATCCTCTGTTGTGACAGAGGTACTCTCAAAATGTGGCAAGAGCGATGCTATAAACCAATCGTGATGCTAGGAATGTATGATTACCATATTTGACTACCTGATCAGGCACTTCAATCTCTGATTAAAGTCCCAAGGTGTCTCATCTATCTTCTATCGAATTTCCTTAAATTCAATTATTGACTGTGCCTCTGACTTAGGCTTACTAAACTTCTAGATTAGAGCTAGCCGCATATATGCCAAAGTCACATTGGGTTTATCCATGCAATACTTGATTTAACATGTTAAGGTGTGATCTTGTAAGGTTGTAACCAGCTGTGCTTTCTTAATATTATCATTTGTAATCTACTATGTTGTTCAAATAGTTCCTGTGACAAACCAAAAATTTTCTATATCCTCGCTTCCTGTTTCTTTAAAAATTGACATCTTCATTGCATTCCCCATGTTGAATGATGGAAATGGTGGAGGAGGTGGTGAAGCATAGGTCTATGAGGCATAGTTGGAGGTGGAGGTGGAGTAGATGGATGAGGTATCCTCACAATACCCTGCATAATCAACTGAATTTCACTTGGCAGCATAGTCAGAACCATCCCTTTGTCGTCGTTGGAAGGTTTTTCAATGAGAGAACTATATTCTAGGCTAGATCCTCCATTTATTCTAAAGAATCTCCTGCTTCACGTAGCCCCAAACATCAAGGTAATTGCATAACCCTCTTTCCACATAACAACATTTTGGTCGTAATCTTTAATGACTTCAAATATTTACCTCATGGTCCTTTAAAGATCCTTCTTTTTGCTTTGCTATAACTGATATTACTGTCAATGGTGAAATAAATCACAAAGCTTCCCAATGTACGATCAATCCAGTGGTCCAGAGACTAAGCGATATTGCTTTCTGATGCTTCCCGATATCACACCAACTCATGAGTCCACACTATAGGACAGTTAAGCCTCCATGTCCCTTGCCTATCAGACAATTTAGACAACCATTCATGTAGTTCTTCAGGGAAGAAACAAAAGAACATTCCAACCTCATATGTGTACAAAAATCTGTGCAACCGCTTCTCCTTCGACTATTTAGGGCTCCTATTCTCTTGAGTCATGAATGTGTGTAGGTTTTGATCACTCCACTTGTTAATCTATTTCTTTGTAGGGAACCATTTATCGCACATCTCTTAGATAGATCCTAGTCCCGACAACGAAACCATTTGTTAGCTTAAGGGGGCCTGAACCAGGTTCAGAGTTGTTCATGCCAACCAAAAAAACCTTAACTATTTGACCTTTTGGCAACAACCTTCCTAGTGCAGGCTATAGTCTCACCCAAAGCAGTATTGGGATATGCTACAACTAGGTTTTTGCATCTAGAGATAGTGTGATAAGAAGTCTTAAGCTCTTATAGCTCAGATCTTCCTTCACGTAGATCATTATCCTTTTATGGCCTGATAATGTAACTCGAGTAAAATAACTGCCAGACCTCTGTCCTGACGATGAACCACTCTAGTTGGTTCGAAACACGTCGACAAAGGTCTTTCTTGATGTGATTTACGCTGAAATCCTTCTTATATAACTATGATTGATCACAGAAGCCTCAATTCTATAACTGCCAGACCTCTGCAAAGGTCTGTGATCAGTCTTTATGGACCCCAAGGAAGCAGTCTATCTACTTTCGCATGCTAAGAAATAATCCTAGATATTCCTTTGTGAAAATCTATCTAATTCATCAGAGATCATAACAGAGTTAACCCTTAACTTCACAGACACAAATAATTACTTAAAACATGCATAAAAATGATAGATTCATTATATTCACACAACATTTATACATGTTCCCATAGAAAGAATATTATAAAGCCACATATGACAACATAAATAGAATAGACAATAATACTCAGATGCATGATATTTCTTCAAAATTAGCCTTTATTAAGCTTCAATGTTCATATTACAAACTTATTTATTGTTTTCTTGATGGGCCCTAACCTATGTTTAGCATTAATTAGCCAAGAAAATCCCAACATTACTGGCCCTTTCAACATCAATCTGTGGAGTGTGGACTGAAGCCTCACCCAAAGTAGTTTGGTGGGATGTAGGAACCACATTTTTGCACCTAGAGATGGTAATTATGTCGTTTTATACCCTAAACCTTCCTTCGTGTAGGTCGATAAGCCCTTTTGGGCTTATTGGTATACTTCTCTTATTCGTGCTTCAGAACTTCACGAAGGTCTACAATCATCCTTCGTGTACCCTAGATAGGTGGATTAGACACTTACGTGCCTCTATAATTATTCCTCACATTTTTTTTTACCCAGATTAGCTTAAGTATTGAATAAATTTACATGCGTTAAGATGATCTTCATGTAAACAAATATTCTTACTTGCATTCATATAGCAAAAAAAAACATATGGATTTGCACATCAATACAACATTAAAACATAAACCCAGTATCCATCATAACATAATCATATGCATTCATAATAGAAGTAAAATAGATCATACATAGATAATTCCATAATAATTCTCTTTATTGATGTTTCAGATCCTCTTTATAGGCTTTGATCGCCTTGTGCACACAGCTACACGGGTACGTGCACTCAACTATGGACTTCTACCCTAGGCCTTTGCGCACACAACTGTAGAGCCTCTTTCCTACGCTAAGACTCTTCACTCTTAGCTCTCACAGACCCATTACATAAAACATAACAAGAATCTACTGAACAGAGTTGCCTTAGACTCTTCTAAGACTTCCTTTTTATACAATCCCATGGTCCGTGGACCATGTGTGGATCTCTTAAAGCTGACACAAGTTACATAAACTAGGGGTAGAAACATTTTATGACTCTTACATCTTCGCTCTCCGCAGCCACAAAATGCGAATACTTTACCTTCCTATACAAAAACTTGGGCAATCTGCCCCAAAACTTTGGTTTTTAACCCCAAAATTGACCCTAGGGGACCCATTCCCAACATTTAGCCTATGCACTTAGTTGCAAGGATCCACGCACTCAGTTGCAGACTTACTAAGGCCTCATGTGCACTCAGCTATAGGATCCTTCCACTTTCAACTAAGTACAAGAGATAGAGCCTTCCTACCTTAGCATTTGCCCGAAGACAATCTCTTCTTGGCTTACTCTTTCTTAGCTACATCTTAGACTATCTATGACTCAACTATATATAACTTTCTTCAATACAATACCATGGTCCATAGATCACAGGTGAGTCTCAAAACTGACCTATTTACTTATCCAAATAAGGGCCTAAAAACCTTTTGACTCATATCTAGCTATGCGCTCTGCATCCACATTTCACAGAAACTTTACATATTTTACAGAACTTATACAAAATTTGGGTTAACTAACCCCAAAAATGACCCTAGGGACCGGTCAAAATCCTCACCACTGTTCACGAGCTAACCTAGATTTTTTATTATCCTGCCTCTTATAAATTACACTAAATATTGTCATAAACCATATAAAGACAATCCTTATTGATATTATATATATGCGTGTGTGTGTGTGTGTGTGTGTGTCTAGAATACAAAGGATTGGTTTAAATTTGGAAAGCTAGAAAAAATTCCCTTATACTACATTTTAGAGATTTTTAGGGTATATTTTCCTATCAAATCTGCCTAAAATCAAGGTGAAAGCAACAAACAATTCTTATAGTTGTTAGGTCTAATAGAGGAAAGGAATGCATGTGATGTTTCTTTATGGATTGCAACATAGCTTTTTTGGAAGTTTGATTGGGTGGGTACATTACTCTTCTATGATGATAGTTTTGGTTGGTAGTAATATTTATATTAATATCAAATTGTTGGCATTTTATAATAGTGATTGAAATCTCTATTGTCTTCTAAATGGAGTGATTAATTGTAAAAACAAATTAAAGAAGTTATTTGAAGAGTTGTGTATTTTGATAGATGATTATGATTATATTGTAATGTATTATCTAATGCTTAATAGATTCACGCAAGTCCCTTTAAATATCTTTAAAATCAACAATGACTACAACGTATAGACATCATCTATATTTCAACACAATCAAATGGATTATTTGTAAGTGGAGTGGAAGGTTAATTTACTTGATTTACACATGGATCTTCTCCAACAGTAGGACAACAACCAGGGAACTTTCAACCTATTCATACTAAGATAGAGACATACCCTGAAAGGCTTGGCCAACTAAAATGTCAGTGTTACATAAAAGCAAGGGGTTGCAAACTTGGGTTTTTTTGTAGATATCACCACCCATAGGAAAGAGTTTCATAGTCATCTACTTGTGTTCTTAGTCCAAATGGACTTCCCCTGCAACTTGTAAGTTTTTAATATTTTGACAAGTATTTATTTACTCTTTGATTTTGTATCTATATTGAATGTATTTTAATCTTATGACTATCTATATAATCTTCATTTATTCTATGTCAAATAACATAATTTAAAAAGAAAAATGAAATATTTTTAGAAGTGCCATGTAATTCCTTGAGAATTTTGTTTCAATTCATGTTTCTTACTGTGCACTTTTGCTTTTTTTTATATTAAGAAGCAACTGACATGCACATATTACATCCAATATGGTATATATAATTTTGGACCGACACGAAAGTGTTGGGTTGTGTTATATTCCTTCCATGACTAGCCCACATAGTTAACCAGGGGGTTAGAGGGGGGGTGAAGCCTGCCCTTCGTTGTGCCAATTGCGTAGCGGTGGGGTCACATGAGGTTTGAGGGGTGTAGGTAACCCCACTACATGAGGTCCGGGGTAGCGCCCCAGAAAATTTTGGTTGTGGAACTTATGTTAGGTTGGGCGGACCCACCTATGGTTTTGTGCATGATTTTCCCACATGTTTTTGGACGCGATGGTTTTTGGTCCATGGTTTTCGACACGATGGTTTTTGGTCCATGGTTTTGGACACGATGGTTTTTGGTCCATGGTATCGGATGCTTCGGCATGTATAAATATGTATTATAACATTGAAAGGAACATAATGGAAAATCAAGCTAGTAGTCTCGGTTGTGGGATGTAGGGGAAAATATCTATGTATATGTGTTTTATGTGTTATGCTCTCGCATTGTTTATTTTATGTGTTTTAGAATTCATATGTAAGTAATTTCTGTACAGGGTTAAAACCTACATTTGGCATCATAGTTGTTTTGGCTTAAAGGGGATGCCTTTGTTGCTAAGGGGTTTTGCTCAGGCCTGTGGTAGACCCTATTCAATGGAAGATCTGTTAGATCAATGCTGATGGTGAGCAGTGGAAAGATAGATATCGAGAAATTTAATGGTCAGAGTTTTGAGTTGTGGAAACTCAAGATGGACGATCTGTTGGTGGATAAAGATCAGTGGATCGTGGTAGATCAAGGTACTAAACCAACGAGAGTGTCCGATGAAGAATGGAAGAAGTTGGATCGCAAGGCAAAGAGCACAATACGATTATGTGTCTCAAATACAGTATTGTTGAATGTATCAAGGGAAGCTATGACGAAGGCTTTTTTGGACAAGTTAGGGACTTTGTACCTATCTAAGCCTCTAGTGAATAAATTGTTCCTATGGAAAAAGTTGTATAACCTAAGGATGAAAGATGGAGACTTGGTGACAGAGCATCTAAATGCATTTAATGTTGTGGTAAGCCAGTAAGCATCTATTGATGGAGGAGATGAGATGTAAAAATATGGAGAGCTAGAATGGTGATGCCTTGTCTGTACGAGGACAGTCCTAGAACATAAACAAAAATAAGTCATCAAGTAGGAGATATAAATCTAGAGGGAGAACTAAATCTCCAAGAAAACCTATAAAGGTGGTGTTTTGGAAATGTGGAAAGGAAGGGCACTACAAAAGGGACTGTAAATATAAAGCTCCTGGTAAAGGAAAGGGATTTGATGATACCCCTTCTGCAGAGGCGAAAACCACCTTAGATGAAGGTGGAGATGTGTACTTAGCTTCTTCAAGTACACATGTAGATCATGAGGCATGGTTGATTGACTCAGTTGTATCCTTTCACTTCACTGCCCATAGAGAGTGGTTCTGCGAGTATGAGAAATACGATGGTGGTGATGTCTTCTTAGGGGAAGATAGGAAGTCTAGAATCGTTGGTCATGGAAAAGGAAAGTTGAAGTTGCAAGGTGGAAGCGTTAGAACACTTCCAGGTGTTCTGCATATTCCTACATTGGCCAGAAATCTGATTTCTGTAAGTAAGTTGGATGATGCAAGTGTAAAAACAATCTTCAAGAAGAATACCTGCAAGATGGTTGGAGGAGCACTGGTATTGATGTAGGGAGTTCGAATTGGAACTATGTACAGGCTGCAAGGTAGCACAGTTGTTGATGGGCGCAATAGTTCTATGGTTCCTAAAAGTGGAGCAGAAAATCTAGTGGTCTCTGGAGAGAAGACCATGTTGTGGAATCAAAGGCTTGGACATATTAGAGAGAAGGGCCTTTGAATACTTAATGGTAAAGGTATGGTAGAAGATATGAGTAATAGCTCTTTGGATTTTTATTTATGTGAAAATTGTGTATATGGGAAGCAGAATCAGGTGAGTTTCCCCTCTGGTGGTAAGAGGGCGAAACATATATTAGAGCTTCTGCATAGTGATGTGTTTGGACCTATGAAGGTTCCATCACTGGGTAAGTCTGTGTACTATGTATCATTTATAGATGACTTCTCAAGGAATACATGGATATATTTCGTTAAGAAGAAATCTGAAGTCTTTGACAGGTTTAAAGAATTCAAGGCACTAGTGTAAAACCAGCCAGAGAAGAAGATAAAGGTACTAAGGATAAATAATGATGGAGATTTTTGCAATAAGGAATTTGAAGAATTATGTAAGAAGTGTGGTATAGTATGACAAAAGACTACTCCATATACACCTCAGCAAAATGGAGTTGCAAAAAGAATGAAAAAGACGTTGATGGAAAGGGAAAGAAGCATGCTCAGTGGTGTCGGGTTAGGACAGGAATTCTAGGAAGAGGTGGTGGAGATAGCATGTTACCTGGTCAACAGATCACCTTCATCGGCGTTGGAGGATAAAACTCCACAAGAGGTATGGACTGGTAAGAAACCCTCTCTTTCACATCTAAGTGTATTTGTATGTGATGCATATGTACATGTTCAAAAGGAGAAACGAACCAAGTTGGATAGTGAATATGAAAAGTGCATCTTTATTGGGTATAAGGATGGTTTAAAGGGTTATAAGCTTTGGAACCCAGTAACAAGGAAGGTTGTGTATAGGTGAGATGTGGTGTTTAGAGAGGTGAAAGATGTTATTAAACATGAATTCCAACAAAAGGAACCTGAGAAGATAGAGTTTTAGCTAAAGGAGGAAGAATCAAACTCTACAATAGAGGAGGAATCAAAAGATGAAGAGCCAAAAACTTCAGGTGTGAGAAGATCAGTCTGAGAAATAAGGAAACTAGAAAGGTATAGTCCATCTGCTTTATGTTCAAATTTTTCTTTCTCTATTACTAGTGATGATCATGGAACTGTGAAGGAAGCAGTAGATTTAGAGGATGGAAAACTTTGGAAAGAGGCCATGGTTGATGAAATGGCATCTTTGCACAAAAATGAGGCTTGGGATCTGGTGGAGTTGCCGGCTGGAAGGAAACCCATTGGCAGCAAATGGGTGTTCAAGAAGAAGACAAATGCAGAAGGAAAGGTGGAGAAATACAAAGCTCGGTTGGTAGCAAAAGGTTATTCCCAAGTGTCAAGAATTGATTTCGGTAATATTTTTTCTCCTGTTGCCAAGGTAACTTCTATTAGATTAATTTTATCTGTTGTTGCTGCTTTTGATTTTGAGGTAGAACAAATGGATGTGAAGAAAACATTTCTTCATGGGAATCTGGAAGAGGAAATCTACATGAAGCAACCTGAAGGCTTTGTGGTGAATGGTAAGAAAGAATTGGTATGCAAGTTAAAGAAGTCTCTATATGGGTTAAAACAATCACCAAGGATGTGGTATTAGAAATTTGATACATTTATACAGGGACTTGGCTTCACTAGAAGCAAAGCCAATCACTACGTGTCTTTTAAATTAATTGGTGATCATGTTATTTATTTGGTGTTGTATGTGGATGATATGTTGCTAGTTGGAAATAACAAAGAAATTATCTAGGATTTGAAGAGTCAATTGTCCTCCAAATTTGACATGAAAGATATTGGTGTTGAAAACTATATTTTGGGCATGGAAATTAAAAGAGATCAGGCAAAGAGGAAGCTCTGGTTAAACCAGAGGAAGTATGTTGAGAGAATATTATAGATATTTAATATGCAAGATAGTAAACTGGTGAAGGTTCCTATTCCTATAGGTGTAAAGTTATCTGCTGAATAGTGTCCCAAGGCACAAGAAGAGGAAGCAAACATGTCCCGTGTTCCATATGCAAGTGCTGTCGGTAGCCTGATGTATGCAATGGTATGTACTAGACCAGACATTCCACATGCAGTGAGAGTATTGAGAAGGTTTATGTCAAAACCAAGAAAGGAGCATTGGACAGCAGTGAAGCAGGTTTTCAAGTATTTGCGTGGCACTAGTGATTATGGTTTGTGATACCAACGAAGACCAGGATTAGACAAAGAGTTGGATATTCATGGATTTGTTGATGCAAACTAGGCTAGAGATCTAGATCAGAGAATATCTACAAGTGGGTATGTGTTTAACCTATTTGGAGGTGCAGTCAGTTGGATGAGTAAGAAACAATATGTAGTGGCACTATCAAATACAAAGGCAGAATACATGGAAGGCACTCATGCAAGCAAGGAAGAAGTTTGGTTGTAGAGATTGTGTTCAAGTATGGGGTTAGTACAGGAAGCTACAAGGATATACTGTGACAGACAAAGTGCAATTTTCTTGGCAAGCAACCTTGCATATCATTCAAAGACAAAGCACATTGATGTTCAATATCACTTTGTGAAGGATATGATAGAAGATAAAAGGGTGTTGCCGGTAAAGGTGGACATTTTGAAGAATACTGCAGATACATTGAAAAAATCTATGAGTTCTAAGAAGTTCTCTTGGTGTAGAGAAACAATGGGCATTGCGGGACTGGATAAATGACTAAGCTCTCTTGTGGCTCCCTGTGGAAAGAAAACAACAAGTGGGAGAATGTTGGGTTGTGTTATATTCTTTCCATGACTAGCCCGCATAGTTATTGGGGGGTTAGAGGGGAGGAAAAACCCCCCCTTCGTTGCGCCAATTGCATAGCGAGGGTTCACAGGGGGTTTGAGGGGTGCAGGTAACCCCACTCTATGGGGTCTGGGGCAATGCCCTGGAAAATTTTGGTTTTGGAACCTATGTTAGGTTGGGAAGACCCCTCTATGGTTTTGTGCATGATTTTCGTGCATGTGTTTGGATGTGATGGTTTTCAGTCCATGACATTTTAAATTATTTTGAAACCATTTTAAGATGTTTTAAAAAGATTTTAAAACCATTTTTGGATGTGATGATTTTCAGTCCATGGTATTGGATGATTTGGCATGTATAAATATATATTATAACATTGAAAGGAGCATAATGAAAAATCAAGCTAGTAGTCTTGGTTTTGGGATCCAGGGGAAAATCTATGTGTATATGTGTTTTATGTGTTATGATCTCGCATTGTTTATTTTATGTGTTTTAGAATTCGTATGCAGGTAATTTCTATGTAGGGTTAAAACTTACAGAAATTTTAATCATCCAATAACATGTATTTCTTATCGTCTTTCAACTTATTCCCTTTCAGAGATACCAGTGGCTCCATAACCTAGAAGTAGTTACCTAACAATTGCACACAAAAAATTACAAAGAGTAGAGATCAACCCTCTAGAAAGCCTACTAGATCCAAACAAGATTTAGATATTGTTTTTTCAGGAAATACAAATGAAAATGCTTCTATATATTTTGATGTTTTTATTTCATCCAGGTCTGCACAAATTGCATTGTGCTAAATGCAGTTGGCCAATGGAATAGTTTATGGAAATTATAATTTCTATTTCAAGGTATGACATAGTTTGCAAGGATGAATTCCTTAAAGTATCCAAATTATGTAAAGATGTTGAAATTTCATCCATTTCATTCTTTTTCTCCTATCCAGGGTGAACACACACATGTTCATTTAAGAATTATTTGTTGTTTCAATTTAATTAAATCAACAAAATCTAATTAGATTGAAGCTATGAAAGTGATTGGAGTTGATGAGGTTGTTTTGGCAACCAATTACCAACCTGATGTAAAAATATGAGTGTGCATAATTTTTTCCTATGCTATCACCTTACGACGTTTCCTTTGCAACATGTGTTGCAATTGCTAGTTTTCAACATTTTCCATTATTTAATTGAAGTCAGGTTTCATTGTATCTCTCTCTCTCTCTTTATAAATATATATTTCATTTCGTTCTCTTTATAACATTGAATCAATGATATCATGACACTTTTCTATTTCTCTAGTTTTCTTGTGCATGTCCTCAATGAGGTCAATATATAAGGAGTTGGGACTCAAACTATTTGAGCCCTTTCAGGATCATCCTCATAGTCCTCAATGACCTCCCATGGTGGAAGAAAATAAAAAAAAGGGAGAAGGAGATCCTATTAAACTGTTGCTCAAGGAATACCTTAAGAAATAAAGGAACAATATGACTAATGATTTTTTCCATATCCTTCGATTGATGTCAATAGGTGACACATCTTCATCAAGTGGCCACTTTGGACCTGTCACAACCTTTAAGGTACAAGTTAATTTTTTAATTCTTATATTTGAATGTCAAATAGATGCAAGGTTACAGCTAGTTAAACCTGCTAGAAGGGTGTTTTTTGGTGCACATGTTTTTTACAGAGAAATGATTACCTTTGCACTCCTTAAGGCCACTCCCCATATCAAGAATTGGTTGAAAACTTTATGTGATCAAAGCTCCATTGAGTTGTCACTACCATTTGTAGTTACATCCACGTGGGAGTCTTTAAGAGATGTTCTTATGGAACAATATCACCCTTTTGGAAGATATGAAGATAAATTCATGAGATGGACCAAACTACGATTGGAAAGGGACCAAGCAGTACCAGAGTTTACAAATATCTTTCATACCTTGAACATCAAGATATGTATCAAAGACATTGAGAAAAAGTTTATGCTGCAACACCCTAGTTGTTTTCATAAGTACATCTAGACTGAAACGGAGTTCTTGGAAATCTCCTGACTTGATGCAACATACTAATATATTGTCAAAATAGAGCATAAATTCAAAAGGAAAAAGTGATACTTTGGATATAAAAACCCTTCATAATAGAAGTAGAGAAAGGCATTCCCAAATTGTAGAACAAAAGATAGAGCCATGCTAGAGCCCCCCAAGATAACCCATCAAAGCTTCAAACAAAGAATGGTATTAGGAAGATGAAGAAGGAGATAGAAAAGTGGTCTAAGTTATAAAAAGTCCCCACTGATAACACCAATGAATGTTGCATAAAGTAGTCATTGGTGGTTAAGATAAAAGCTTCCAAATTAGTTTGTAGTTTTCGACTCTAAACAAGAACTAGAGAAGAAAAAATATATCTTATTGTGAAACATAGCCATTGTTTCCACTACTAAGGTCCAATAAAGTGAGCCTGGAGATCCAAAGGAATATGAATCTCTCTTCCACTCACAAATGTCGCTAATTGGTTCTACATTACATTTCATTTTCGATAGTGAGAGTTAAAAAACATCATATTAGAAGAGGTCGTTAAGCAGTTGGGCATATCAACAATTCCACACCTATAGCCATACATCATTGGGTGGCTTCACCAAGTATGATATATCCATGTTAGCTAATAATGACACCTATCCTATAGCATCAAGCCATTCACAGATAAGGTATTGTGTGATGTTGATCTCCTTGAAGTTTGTGATGTTCTACTTGGCCAACCATATTTATGTAAGTCACATGTTGTGCGTGAGTCTAGAACTCATATTTTAATTATTAATTTAGGTATACAAGTATACATAATATCATAGGTATCCCCGTCTATTGCCATTTATTTTATCTTTGCTAAGTAATGCAATAAGATCATCTCCCAAACTAGAAAATTTGTCTTCCTCTTGATTCACTCTCAAAGCAATGGGAAGAGTATTGCCACATCCATGGCCTCCATAAAATGCTCCTCCAAGAAGCAACTACAAGTGAATAAGATCATATAAGAGTATAAGCACATGTTCTCCTCACCCACGAAAGTACCTTTGCATTATGAGGTCAAGCATTCAATTGAACTGACCGTTGACACACCACTACCTAATGGGACAATCTATTATTGATCTCTACTGGAGAATGCGAAAATCAAGTGATATTTGCATGAGATACTCCAAAAATGGAACATTTGACCAAGATTTAATTATGCAAAAGAAAGATGGGACCTGATGAATCTACATTGATAATAAGGCATTGAATAAAATAAGAGTCAGGAATCAGTACCCAATTCTTCAAATTTAAGGATACAATCATCCACACCAATCACATGACTCTTTAATTTATGAAGACACAAGGGAGGTTATAAAATGATCGCCATCAGAAATGGTCGACACACCTAAAATAATTTTATTTGAACATCAAATATAAGAAGGGTAGTGTTGGCTCCCCGTTGATTGAGGTGTAGAAGGTCAACACTCTATGTGTGTTTCGCGGCATGTGCTTAAATCTAGCAATCTGTTTGTTTACTAACACCTGTGGGTTTTGGTGTAATGGAAATTGTGTCTCCAACAAGTGGTATGAGAGCCAGAGGTATCGAGTTCGAAACACACTAGGCTCGCATTGGTGGGGGAGATTTTTGGCTCCCCTTTAATGGCGATGTAGAGGGTCAACGCTTCCCATGTGTTTCATGGCATGTGCTTAAATCTAGCAATGTTTCTGTTTATTATCACCTGCAGGTTTTGGTGTAACAGCAATCATGTCTCCAACAGGTAGCACTAATCATGTTGTAAGCTACCTTATTTGACCTCTGGTTTTGGAACCAACCATAGTTCTCATATCTTATGGGTAGGATACCTCTAGATAGCCATGGCTATACAATAGTAACTCATCATTCACTACCACATACCAAATATTGATGGAAGGATAGAAAGGTGCAGAATTCCACCTCCAGAATGCACGATTATGCTATCTTGGATAATTTGTTGTTCCTTCACATGAGTTTTCTGAGGTTATATGGGAGGGACATTACAGTTAAGTGGTAGGGCACTTTGGTGTGGAGAAAATAGTGGCAGTACTACAAAAGTGTTTTTATGGGATGAAACTTTGATAAGGTGTTGGAAAGTATATTATATCTTCAACCACCTATACCAATAGAAAACCAACCATTAAGAATAAAGCCTTATACACCCCTCTTCCTACTCATAGTAGGACTTTCATGTTGAATTTTCTTTACACCATAGTTTTGTTCTATGGATAGACTTAGCACACAAACACACTAGCAGTGTTCAACCAAAACAACTTTACACAACGAAAATATAACAATAGTGAAGTAGTAAAATACATAGATAAATATATGTCCCAAAATTTGTTATGATTTGTCCTTCAATGAAATCGACATAGGGCTCACATACCAAGGATCATCACCCTTTAAAAACCTAATACAAGACAAGATACACAACAATATACACCTATGTCTTTAGGTCAACTCCCTTATACCCTTAAATTGACCAACAAATCAAAGGAGAAATAATAAACTTACTTTCTGGTTGAATTTATTTTCTTCTATCCCTTTTAGTATTTTTGTCCATGGATAGTTAGCTTCATTTAACCTTTTTCCTAGTATTCCATTACCTCCCAAAATACCACAAGAATTGTTCCTTTCAGTTCCTTGCAATCCCATCTTCTCAGAGTCAATTTAGTCCTTCAATTCACTACATACATCATCCATTAACCTTGTTTTTCAACCCTCGTTTGATGACAAGACTTGCATAATATGCTCAACAACCATTATTTTCTTAGAATAAAAATCCTAGCCTTATTTGCTAGCCTCACACAAGCTTGAGATACCTCCATATTCCCTAGACACCAAATAAGGTCACTCAACTTCTATTTCCTCCCACTAAGGCCTCTTGGCTCTCTTTAGATTCGTTGAGGTCCCTTTGGCCCTTTACGATTAGTACTAAGGCCTACAACTTGGTTATAGGGCTTTGAACTTTATTATAGTCAACGCAGAGCTCATGATATCCTCTACAATAGAGTTTAGATGACCATCAAAAAAAGATACTCTCCTTCACATGGTAGACCAGATACTTGAACTTCCTTTCTAGGGCACAAGCCCTCGACGAAACATAAAAGGACCCTAAAAATTGGTTTCATTTTGGATGTAGCTACTTCTTAAGGATCTCCATCTCTCCTTAGACTTGTTATGCTTCACAAGATGGATTTTCTATGTGGTAATACTTCTCCATTAGTATCTCAAATATGTAGGCTATTTAGTATTTACTTAAGAGCCCCTTTGGTCCATAAAAGGTGTCCTCCACAAAAAATATAATAAAAAAAATAACTTTGGGTGCTAAGCCCACGAATTTGGGTCAAAACCAACTAGATTGGGTACTTTTCCTACAAAATGGGTCAAATCGTCACAAGTAAATTACGCTTGACTTGTGGGACCACCTCCCAAGCTACATGATTTTCATGACCCCCTTTTAGTGAGGGAGGTACTTATAATCATTGTAAGTAACTTATAAGGGACATAATCCCAATCTTTAGAATCCATCACTATAACATACTCGATAGAATGAACAACACTTTCCTTGTAAGTGTCCCTACCACCAAGAGACTCTCCAATTCTTCTCTTAATGGGCCTTCAATCCATTCCAAGGTTCCATCCTTCTAGTTGTACAAGTCTCCTTTCTTCCCACTAACCATGCACTCTTCTTGAGTTGTAAAATGTCCCTCTAACTCTATAAACCCCTACTCGAACTCAAATCCCTCTGAGTATCAAAAACCTACTTCTTCCCTTAATGTATAGGATTTCTCTCCATCTTGTATATAACACTCTCTGTAACACCAAAATCTTCTCCTATGGATCTAAATCATTTGGTCTTGAGCATCATGTTTTGTAACGTATCCTCCCATATTTACCTAGTTTTACAAGATCTCTAGGGTAAATGTGATCTAAATGTCACTATGATATGGCCCAACCTCCAAATTCCAGTTATGGAAGTGGGGCCAACTAATCAACAACTTATAGCCATCCCCTAGGGACTACAAACCACACAGGATACTACAAACCACCCCAGATGATCATTCCCTCATATGGAACTCTTTTTCACAAGATAGACTCCCCAACTGCACCCATAACACTACTTGCATGTGATTAGGAGGCTATAACCACATGCATAGGCTTGGCTAGAAACTGTTATGACCCAAATTCCTCAGCTCAATGCATGTGTTATAGTGTTTTCTTCTCATATGTGTACGAAAAGAAATCACCTAAGAATATGGATGACAAACAACCTTAACAATATAAATGGCTGCTAAACATTGTATATCTGCAACAAATGATAGAAACAAATCCTGCCAAACCACTGATCTATGCCATGATCATAGTTAAATAACAAAATGAAATAGTAATAAATGCAGGTAAGTCCAATAATCCAATGGAAACAAGATATATAAAGAATATCTTTTATTAAACAACACCTATGAAGGGAAAAAATAAATGTTATCAATCCTCCTCTATGGGATGAGTTCTTGGCTATCCTCAAATGTCTTCAACTTTTCAATAGATTCTCTCTCCTTTATAATGTGTAAAATTCAGCAAATGAAATATTTTGAGCTTAGTGAGAACTCAAATGGAAAATAAAAATGGTGTGCGACAATGATAATAATTAGAGTTACAATAGTGAGTGCAACAATGAAGATGATCGAAAGAGACTAATGAATGGAAGGCCATCCTATTTATAACAAAATATTAGGTTATCCTCCAATAATGAGGAATAATAAAATATTATTAATCCCATTCTAGAAATAACCACTTGGAATATTTTATTATATTTGGTTAGGAGGGAAAAAATATTTAAACTTTTATTTAGAAATAATAAATAAATAAATGATTTATTTAATTATTCCGAAGGGATTTAGTCAAACTTAACAAGGAATAATAATTAATTATTCCTAGATAAAAATAAGATAATTAATAATTTATCTGTTTATTTTTCATAACTAGATCAAACGTGACAAGAAATATTAATTAAACAATGGTTTAATGAATTATTCCTAGAATATAATTATATAAATAGTGATTTATTTAATTATTCTTCATGAGTTTAATTATAATTTTCTTAACAAATGTGGTTTATTAAGTAATTTCTCATAGTGAAAGCAATTTTACTATGGTAAATTGGCCTTACATGGTGTACTTCGATCCATCTAGTAAATTAAGGCTAGATGATGGATTTTTTGTGATAACAACATGTAGTCATGAGATCTATGCCAATTTTTTAGGAAAGCCTCTAGACCACTTCCTTGAATTTCTTGTAACTTTCAAGAATCATGAAAATAAGGATAACAATGTTAACAAACATAACTTGAGCTACATCTTCACCAACACATGCCTAATGCAAGATAGACATTTCGTCAAGCACATGAGAAACATATAAGCTATAGGTCATGAATGCATATATGATCATAAACCTCTGAAATTCATCTGAGAATCACCAAGAAGGCTGAATTCCATCTCAAGCTAGGTGCAATAACACTTATTAACCCATGCATTCATCAAACATCTAGTAACTTATCCAATTATGAATAAGAGCCATAGCTAGAGCACATCATAAAACCATGCATATAACCAACATATAACTAGAATAGAAACTATGACAAATCAACCATAATATCACCATATTAACAAGTACAAGTGTTTATATATCACATTAGGAAAATAACGCATATTAACATAGGAAAATTCCAACCAAGTTAGGGACTTCCACGTGCCACCTGACAATAGATTGGGCTGAATCAAATATCACTTTCATCCAATAACCATCGTGCCATATTCAAAGCATGAATGTGGGATCATAAGGGTTAAATAAAAATAGAGCCAACGAGGGCTTCCAAAGGAAAAAAATCTCAACCCTCAGGCATAGGGATATCTCTTATATGGTCCAGAAATCACTAACAACAACCAAATTGGTCTCTACCAAAGTTGTTGAGGGCTCTAGGAACTAGTAACTCAACCCAAAGCCTCTAAGGAATCCAAGTTGTTTCAAGGCTTCATAGAATTTGTCCCAACCAATAAGCTCGATGGACTAGTAACTCAACCCATAACCTCCAAAGAACCTTAGCTATTTTAGGGCTTCAAATAATTTTTTCCAACCCATAGCCATAGGGAACCTAAGAACCAATTAGAAAACCAAATGGGGAACCCACTACACCATGGCTATCTAGGAAATGGAAAGACAAGGTTGAAACAACTATTAATTCAGGCAAATTTCCATGCCAATGACAACACATAACCAAGGTACTACATGCATATACCATAGATCAACAATCAAGCAAGGAAATCTCACATGAAACCCATTCGTTGTAAAGGAATCATGCTGTAAATGTTGATTCAACTATCTCGTTTCACTTCCTTTCTTTTGTTGCTTGATTTCTCTAAATCCAAGTGAATGTTAGAGTGCTCCAAGCATTCTCCAAGGATGCTCTGAGTGTGCAAGAGTATGAGAGAATGAGATAATGAAAGGAGAGAGCCAAAACTAAACTAACAAAAGTTGTGAATTGTTTCTTTGATGCTTTTTTATCATTGATGTCTCCTTTTTCTTTCATTTTCCTTCATTTTTCCTCTAATTTCCATTACATGAAAATTTGTGTCTCTTCACCATCCTTTTATCCTTTTTTAATTTATTTTCATAATTAAATGCCAATTATTTCCTCTTTGCCTTTGCCAATTTCCATGGCCATTATTAACCACAAGCGATTCCCACTATACTACTTTTCCCACCATTTAGCTTGGAATGTGTCCCGTGTCCTTGGTATTATTTTACTTACCTAGAAACTCTATGGTGTTCAGTGATTCTTATAACCAACCAAACATGCTACCCATGGATATTTATAACAAAAATCATTGCAACATTTACAACATACCAAATTATTGAAAACATCAACATCATACTACTTATTAGAGCTTTATAATACAACTCAATGTAGTATTTATAACATATTACTTATTCGAGATTTATAACACAAATCATTATTGTATTTACAATACACATATGCATCCATAAATATAAAAAAAAAACATAAACAAAACACATCTACTCAACCAGAAAATAAGGAAGGATACACATCTTGCATCTGATCAGCGATCTCCCATGGTACTTCATTGGGCCCAAAGTGCTTCCACTGCACTTTACCTTACTCGATTGCATGGTTTTGAAGAATGAGTTGTTTCCATTGCAAAATGCATTAAGGTTATAGTTATAATTCTCCCTCTGGTTCCACTTACAATATAAACCAATCAGTCACATGATCATAATATTGGACATATCTCTTAAGTAATGAAACATGGAAAACATAATGGAATTTTAATGTTGGTGGTAGTGCAAGTCTGTATTAGACCAGTGGTCCAATCCTCTCAAGGATCTTAGAAGGACCACAATAATGAGGTTCCATCTTGACACATCATCCAATCCTCAAGCATCTCCTCTTGGTCTTGATGCACAAGAACACATGCTCTCCAACATTAAACTCATTGAATGCCCTATGTTCATATGCATAATTGTTCTACCTATCTTGTGTTTCTTTTAAATTTCCCTTGATAACCTACATCCACTTCTCCATCTCAGCTAACATATCTATTCTAATGAACACCCTATTCACTGAATCACTCTAGCTGATAGGAGTATTACAAATCCACCCATAAATATCCTCAAATGTACTTGCTATGACTCAAACTAGCAGGGGACTTAAAAGGGGTTCCTAAGTGGGTAACTTCTAGGTTAAGGGCAATAGTGGAGACTTAAGCCACTGTCACCACAACTAAGTCTCCATGATTTTTATGGATATTCACTAATGGGAGTAGTTCGGGTAGTGAGGGATCACTTACAAATTATATGTCAATGGATAGGTGAGAGGTGAACCTAGAAACCTTTCCCAAGGATGGACTGAAGAATGGAACTTTCTTTCTCTTTAATCAAGGTACTTGGTCCACCATGGGTAAGGGGTGAGGATTAGATGGTTGAGGGAGAAGGAGTAGGCTCATAGATGAGGTTATAATTCCCTATAATCCTTAAGAAACTTGGATTCCCAATGGACCTTGACAAATAATATTTGAGAAGTGGGACCACAAGGGGCCAAGTGGAACCAACCTAGGTTTGGGAATGGAATGCAACAACCAATAATGCTCCTATCCTCGAAAAGGTGAGGGGAAAGGACAAAACAAGGATATTTACTTCAAAAGGTTGAAAAGATCCGATTGAGATCTAGACTTGGGGATGCATAGGAAAAATTCAATTCTAGAGCTAGGTCCTGGGATTCCCAAAGATTCCACTATTAGAATGGCCTTAAATTTTGAGGAAAGGGAAGGACCCACCAGCGCAGTATCCTATAGGAGAAACAAGTTTTCCCTTGGGTAAATTCCCAGGAAATTGATGCCATAGGTGACTTAATGGGGCTAGAGTTGGGGAAAAAGGGGAAAGTGGTAAAAAAGAGGCTTAAAACAATCACCCCATTAAGGGACAAATGCCTAATTCACTTGGGGATATGGATTTAAGGATGGCGATGAATAAGACCCTAGTTTCTTGATCAAGGAGGCCCAAAAGTTAAACTTCATCCAATGTTGAGAGAAAGAAATGAAAAGTAACCTTTAAGAATTTATAATTAAAAGAAAACAATGCAACCTTATCAAGAAAAATAATTATTAGGGAATTTCATACATATAACATTGGCCCATGCATTAAATTAGATAAAACATGCTCAATTCCACTTTTTGATTATGCAGCATAGAACCTTACTTTTAGCATTATGCAACAAAAAGAATAATAACATCAAAATTTACTTACAACATTATAGAGTATCTCAGACCAACATTTTTTTCACAAAAGAAAGCTCCAAGACAAGATAAATAACCAAAATCCATATGTCAAAATTCATCCATCTCCAAAAAATATCCACCAAGGAAAAAATGTGAAGTTCTCTATGATTAGAGAGATCCCAAGTCAAGTGATGATCCAAATGAGTGTGTATAACATCAATATATATCCTCCTAAGGAGTTTGAATTAGTCTATTGACCTACATTAGCCCTTAATGATAAAATAATGTGCAAATAAAACCACTATTGGTGACAAGCCCACCAAACTAGTTCATAAGTGTAAGAATAAGCCTCACAAGGGGCCAAATCATAATATGTACATGTCATGGGGCCCTCCAAAAGCATAATAATATCCAGAAGTGCTATATTGAGGAATAAATTCTTGGTAATATGATGGAAAAGGGGGTGGCCCCTTATTCTACAAGTAGTAGACATGCGGTGCTCGTAGTGGGTCTGAGGGCACATAAATGACCCCATGTGTCTCCACATGAATCAAAGATACATATAGGCCCTCTGTGTTAGGTACCTATAATACTAGTGTAGCCCCTTATTGTTATTAGTGCAATCCCATTATTGTATTTTTGTGCCCATCAAGTCCACATATTGTTATTATTGTGCCCCATAGAAGGCCACTATTGTTATTATTGTTCCCTTACATTATATTTTTAGGTAGGCTTTGATTATATTGTGACCCCTTAGACTCCTATATATAGAAAGGAGGTCTTGTCATTTGTATCATCCAAGAATTGTTCATTTATGTACTGTAAAGGAGGTTTCCCCCTCGAAGAGGCTTATTTTGAAGTCATTGATCTATTGTTTCTTATATTTTGTGAGTTGGTTTCATAACATTTGGCATCAGAGCTTTGGATTCTAGGTTTCACTGCTTCAAACAAGTCATCGTGGAATTTTCTCTATAACGTTTTTTCTACGAAGATTTAGAAGTTGAAATTACAACCCATTTGAGCTGAAATCTTGATGAGCATCGTGTCTGAATTTTACGTCTTGGTTTTCTATAGTTTTAGAGCTATGATTTGAGAGTTAGGGTTTTGCAGTATCCCGAATGCCATCTCAAATAGGTGGCCATGGGAAAATAATCAAAAATTTCTCTACGAGCATCAGATTAAAATTTCATAAAAATTTATAGAAATAGGACATATTTTAGTTTGTTGGTTATCTTTTTTAGAGCCGAAGGTTGAAAAAATAACACATGGAACTTTTCACAATTCCTCTCTACTGAAAACATATATATTCAGACCATCTTGGGAGATTCGACATAACTCTTTCTTGGCGAATCCAATTTCAATCAAAATTGTGGTGTTATAAAGAGGAATTAGAGGGATACCATAGGATGAAACTTTATAACTTGGAGATCCTAAATTACAGACTTACAGTCGTTTAAATATCGACCTTCTAAAAACAAGCAAAAGAATGACTTGAATCAAGAAAATAGAGACACCTAGTAATCAAATTTGGATGGATGATTTGAAGAATGTGGTATAAGCTAAGATAAATAGTTTCATCTATGCCATGGAAGCTAATATCGATGGTATGGAAGAATTTTTGAATAAAGGGATGGAATAATTGAAGAAAACATGGAAGGTTTGAAGGAAGGTGGGACAAAGCTGCTACAAGAAAGGCCTCCTAATCACGAGAAGGTAGTAGAGGAAACTCATGATGAGAAAAAAAGAAATTTTAATCATGGTTCCATGGAATCTAATGTTGGATTGAAGACCCACCATATTCCAAATATAGATATGAGGAAGCTTGATGGCAAGGATCCCATAACATGGATAATAGATATGGAGCAATATTTTGATCTCTATAATGTGCAAACCAAATAGAAGGTACGTATTGCAACTTTATATTTAGAACCCAGTCAGTTTTCATGTTATTGATCGCTTTGCTCTCATAAAAAAATGGTTATTTGGTCCATTTTTTGGAGGAAATGATAACACATTATGAGGATAGAAAGAGCAACACCTTTTTTAGCCAATTGATAAATCTCAAACAAAAGGGTTCAATGGTAGAGCACATTGAGGAATTCCAAAAGTTGAATATTAGGGTAACCAATATTCCAAAGGAGCACAAGATTGATGTCTCTATAGGAACATTAAAAGATAAAATCTAACATGAGGTTCACCTTTGGGAACATGATTTATTGGAGAAGGCATTCAAGGTGGCAAGAAAAGTTCAATGGAAATTTATGGCAACAAGGAAGTCTACCGCTCATCACTATGAATATGGAAGTGTTCCTCCTCCTAGTCTTCCACAAGCTAGAAGGTTGACACCAAAAAAATTCGAAGAAAAAAGAGAAAAATGGCTTCATTACATTTGTGATAGCAAATACACTCAAGTTCATAAGTTTGCTGAGAAGAAATTAATTTACATAGATTGGGAAGAGGAGGAAAAAAAGGAACTAGAAACAACAAAAGAAGAGGATATACACCAGGAACCAACCCCAGAGAAAGAAGGAATGAATCCAACCATATCTTGTAGTGAATTGGTAGGAATTACCACTCCTTAAACTCTCAATATAGATGGAAAAATGCAGATAGTGAAAAAATGTTTGGAAGAATATATTTGTTTCTTTGTATCTGATAAACAAACACAATGGGTCAAGTGGTTACCTCTAGTTGAAAGGTGGTATAATGCTTTAGCAAAAATGACCCCATTTATGGAACTTTATGGATATCATACACCATCCATCACATCATATGTAAGAGAAAATTCTAAGGTTCAAGAAATGGAAGATCACATCAAGCAAGCTAAGAAGGATAATAAATTATCACCAAAGTACTATGGTCCTTAAAGGGTGTTGCAAAATATTGGTACTATGGAATTCAAATTGGAGCCTCCTATATCTTCTTGAGATCACCCAGTTTTCCATGTTTCAGGCTTAAAGAAGGTTATAGGTGACAAGCTCCTAGTTCAAACAATATTTTTGGAACCTGACGAGGAAGGAAAAATCATAGTGGAACCTAAAGTAGTCACGAAAACAAAAAGCCAAAAGCTATGAAATCGATTAATTTCTGAGTATCTCATCAAGTGGAAGAACTTACCTGCTGAAGATTTCACATGGGAGGATGATAATTTTAGACAGAAGCATATAGAACTACTCAAGAATTGAGGACAACACTTTTTGGAGGAGAGGGGCATGTTAGGTCCCTATAATACTAGTGTATCCCCTTATTATTATTAATGCAACCCCCTTATTGTATTGTTGTGCCCATGTATTCCAGATATTGTTATTATTGTGCCCTTACATTACTATTTTTATGTCGGATCTGATTATATTATGACCCCTTAGACTCCTATAGATAGAAAAAAGGTCTTGTCATTTGTATCATCCAAGAATTGTTCATTTGTGTAATGTAAAGGAGGTTGCCCCCTCGAAGAGGCTTATTTTGAAGTCATTGATATATCTTTTCTTCTACTTTGTGAGCTAGTTTCATAACACTCTACAAGGGTCCAAGTGGTGGAATGAATTCTTCCATGACATCATACAAGTCCTAAGACACCTGCCAAGACTATGGGGCTCCTGTGGAGGGCCTCTCAGGCATAATGTACCAATCATATCACCATCATCCAAAAACTAGATTGCTAGTAGTCTCTGAGCATCCATGAAGATTCGTGGAGTGTTTTATGATGTTGTGGAGGCCCATGGCTCTCTATTCACAACCTACATGTGCCAATGTGGACCTCTAGGGTTAGGATCCCATATACAGAGACCAAACCCAAATGGGAACCACTTGTAATCCTGCATAAGATCTAATGCGTCCCTTCGGCTTCTAGTATGACCAACCATTAAAATAATCAGGTAAAAGAGCTTACAAATCATGGATAACAAAGTGGGCACTTCATAATGGCATGCCCTTCTGTAGTGGGCTTTGACATGTTCTAGTGTATCCAAGCTCCAAAGGGGGTTAGCCAAGTACCTTATTAGGTGATTTCATCCCTTAAAGGGAATAGTATGTCCAAGGTACATTCCTCTAATGGGGGTGGCAAGTATAACACAAGTGGAATTGAATAGGGAATCATAGGGGAAATCCTGGGCCACATAGTTGGCCATAGGGGTAGCTAGATAAGGGGAAACCCACACATGGGTATGTAATGTGTAGGAGGGAGAAATAGTGGTACATGAGGTGCCATGACCTTGATTTTTCCACCCTTATTTATATTCCTTTTTCCCTTTTATGAATTTCTTTAATTAACTGCTCGGGGCTCAAAGGATAAGAGCATCATATGTAAGATATAACATTGATTACCCACTTTAGGTAGGGTGGTTAATTTCCCTCCAGGGGTTGGGAAAATCGTGGGTACTTCAATGAAAAGGGAGGCTAATCTAGGGCCTATGGAACCAAGGTGATGGCCATGGATTGGAGTAGAGTTCATGCATTGGATTTTGTCCACATGATGATTATTTTTTCATGACCATATTTTTCATTTTGTTGTACAGTATCTTGTTAAATGTGGCCAATTATTACCTTCACCTTTTATTTTAATTGCTTCAACCTCCAGGGCATCATTCTAGGCCTGACCCAAGGTGGGGCCAAGGGGATATGGAGGCTAACCCTATGCGGACCCAAAATGGAAATGTGAACCCAGGTGGGAGAAAAGATGAATGGGGGGTATAGTGAGTGGAAAGGGAGAAATATGTGTGGGTAAAGGAACATGACTACGCAACCAAAATTGGGGATTCCCAGGTAGTGCCACCCTAGAATTGAATGGTCAATAAAAAATATCCCACTAGACTAAGATCTAAGGGTAATAACCAAAATATATCAAGGGGACAAGATAACAAACCAAGACCACTTTTTCCTCCAAAAATCCCCTCATCAATCCATACCTAGAATATCCATGATAAGAAAACCCAATACTTAATTACAAAATGACAAGACATACCTTTAGATTTAGGAGGCGCACCTTCAAACATATAATCAATACAAGTGGGTGACGGACCACATGGCCGACTTAGGTGGCAGAGAAATGGCATTATGAGCTAGTAGGAGGTATTAAAGGGCAGTTGGCTTCCAACTGATGCTCACCATGGGGAAAACATTCCTTTGGGGCTATCACCAACAAAGTGTTAGGTAACATCTAGCTCCAACTAGGACATGATCTGTCAAAGAAGTGGATGATGTTAGTTAAAATTGACTCGGGGTTTGAGTCAAGTTTGACCTGGTTAAATAGTAGTGGTTTTGGGAACATGGTATATTGTACCCATGGTATTATGGTCGATCATATTGCATGTAATGAAGCCTATAAAAGGCTAGGAATACTTCATTGTAATCTAGCTCTGGAGGTGAATGGTGAAGGCTCACTTAGGCAGATTGGCTAGGGTGTTGGCCAATGCTAATGAGATTGCATTGGGTTGGGGTTTTCCCCATATTTCAGGTTTTCCTGGATAAATATTATCTGTATTGTTGTTGGTTACTTTATTATTCGTCTTTGTAAATCTTGGTAAATCTCAGTAGTAATTTATCTCTCTGGCATAAATTTCGTAACAACTGGTATCAGAGTTAAGATGGATTCAAAAGGATGTTTTTTGTTACCAAGGGTTTGTATTGGCCTGGTAGATAGAGAGATAATTGGGTTTTTCTTGTAGATCTATATCAAAAGCCATAGATTATGATGCAAATATGCACACTATTGGGTCATGAGAGATTTAGTGGATGAGGAGGATATATGCATGTGGATTAATTAACTTATGAACCATGCACCTAAAAAGAATGCCTAGATAACTGGAGGTTACAACAGCTGCTGACCCATGTAATTCGGTAGATGAGTTCTTTTTATATGGAAATTGATGTCATATGTACAAAGACAACAACAAGGGTAAACATTTTTTATTATTATAATGGAATGAAATTTTTAATTTGCAGGTAAATGGGCATACTATTGTAATACCTGAAAAGGCATGCATACCCTTGGGTAATTCCCAGTAAAGTCTAGGTTAGACCTAGGTAATAGGGGGATGTTGTGTTAACAAATATCGAGTAAAAATTTTGAAGGGGGCAAGGGATAGAGTGAGCAGGATTGTCTCACTTAGCAGGTTTTGGCTAGATTTAGTAAAGGAACCCTAAGTCAAGTTTAAGGGCAGAATTTTTACGTAAAATTGACTCAGGGTTTGAGTCAAAGTTGACCTGGTCAAATAATAGTGGTTTTGGGCACATGGTATAGTATACCCATGGTATTATGGTTCATGGTATTGCTTGTAATGGAGCCTATAAAAGGATGGGAATACTTCGTTGTAATGTAGGCTTGGAGGTGAGCGGTGAAGTCTCACATAGTGAGATTGGCCAGGGTTTTGGCCAATGCTAATGAAATCTCATTAGGTTGGGTTTATCCCCCAATTTGGGGTTTTCCTAGATAAATATTATGTGTATAATATTTAAGTGTATTGTTTCTGTTTATTTTATTATTCCTCTATAAATCTCGGTAAATCTCAATAATAATTTATCTCTCTACCGTAAATCTCTTAACAAATGAGGCTGCTCATATGGGACGTTAAGAGAGCTCCAGAAATATCTTGGTCATGGTAGACCTGTTATATGCACATGCCAAAGGTCAAATCCACGAGGTAACATGTTTTTCATGGTGTCTGATGATCACCCATATTTTTAGCTCATAAACCAATAAAATATGTGTTGGGTGCAGGAATTGCGGTTAAGAATACTGCTTTAACACTTAATTGTCAACCCAAGGGTTTCATAAAATTAGAGGCAGAGCACAAGAAATTCTAGAAAATATATGCAATTTTCCTAACTCTATTCATATTTTCTTAATTACAATCTTGCATAATCGAAAAGAAAAGATAACTCGACAATTTACACCAAAGATATTCTAGTGCTGGAATATGAAAGAGAGTACTTTTGCAAAGAAATAAATAAAAGGAAATTTCAAACTCTTTTAAGGAATCTTGACTAATTGAAATGGAAATCTATGTCTATATTCAGTATAGTTATATGTCATATTAATAATTGGACCCTTGAAGATATCTAACTTCTTTATAGATCTTTCTCCCTACATTGAGTTCTTATTTTTGTGCTCCTCCAATATTCTTGCACTAGTACCAGAACAAATTTTATATGTTGGAAGTATATTCTACACATGTACTGAAGATTTATGTCCACATGCAAGGGCTCTAAGTCTTAGGACTAGAGCACTCTCCTCCTGTATTAGGATATTGATTCATGTACTGGAATAGAGATTCTTGCACTAAGTTTTCAAATTTCTTTCATAAAAGAATAAAGAGTCTGTTAACCTAAGAAAACAATTTGCAAAGGTGAACAAAACTTTGAAATAGATTTCATAAAAAAAAATGTGCTTCAACCCAAATTAACTTCGAAATTCAAAGCATACCTTTCTTCAATCAAGGAACTCTTTCATGCAACTAAAGGAATCATCTAATTGTGACAACATGCTTTATCCCTGGAATAGTTATTCACATAAATCCAATATGCCTTTTTAATCTTCTTAATCCAGAAAGGTTCACTTTGAAATAATTAGATGTGGAGTTTGATCATTTCCTTAAAAGTGTAAAGTACAAGTACAAATTAATGCGTTATTACATCATTTGTTCCTTAATTACGAAAGTATATTCAATTCAGAATATTAAGAATACTTCTAAAAGATGAACACTCACTTGCAGAAATGCATGAAGATTCTTACTGTTATGAACCAAAGAAATCAAATTGCAAAACTATAAGTACACTAGTGCAGGAATAATGTGCATGCACAATTCAGGCATAAATAATACTAAGCTCCGAAAGGAAAAATTATAAAAAGGTAAGATAAAACTTAGTTAAACATGCACAACATGCATCCATCACACAATGGCTATGAATGAAATCGGACCTCAACTTTGTGAAAGAATATAAGAATCTACTTAGTTCACGCCTTGTATTAAAATGAAATCAACACACCTTTAACGAGTAAGAAGAATACGAGGGAGAATGAGTTGGGTTAGCTGGGCCCTAGCCAACCAGCTCATTTCCTTGTTTAAGAAACTTGGAAAATTAGCTCTTAGCAATGCATCAACATATAATTAAAACACAAGATTGAAATAACATGGTGTAGTCCCAGTATATTAAATTTCAAAAAAAAAAAAAAAGTGTACATAATTAATTCGAATGTAGCCCAGAACAAGGGCGATACCAGCAAAATTACAAAATACCATAGTTACAGTAGAATCACTATCACTATTGATTGGTACCATTTTCTATTTGAATCCTACACTATATACATCCATTTGGGCATGCGTTCATAACAAAGTTACATTCATCATTACGATCTAAGCCTTTCAACTATAGCGAAATAACAACAACGTTACATTCTAAGTCATTCAACTGTAATAAAACCCCAAACTTAAGCATTTGGCTGGTGACCTGACCTCTATCATATCCCTGACTTATCTCTTCTCCAAACCCAACTCGAGATGACCAATCTGAATGAGATGTCCATGTTTGATAGTGAGCTATCACAAAAGTTTAGGATTCGCCAACGGTGTAGGAATCCTACATGCACTCGATCATGCTAAAGAAATGATTCATACGTTGCTTACCAAATAATTTATGAAAGAAGATATTAGTTGCAAAGAATATTAAAGGTATAAAATCTATAAAAATAATTAATTAAGTACATTTGTAACCCTTAAATATAAAATATAAAGATAGTGTAGGAAAAGGCACGATTCTTGGAATAGTGCATGAATAAGGAGGCTGCAAGGTTAAAATAGAGGTCTAAGGTTATGAATTTGATGTAGGAAAGGGGTTAAAAATGAAGCAATTTAGCCTACCAACATCCTCTCCTCCCCATGCTATTGTGTGTCCTCTCACAACCTTTACCTGTTGCAAAAAAACCAAAACAAAGGAGCCTCCCTTCAATCCTAAACTTGTATGTTGATCCCTCCTTCACTGTATTTGCCTTCTTACCTCAAGCCTTCTTGGGTTGCTTGGTTACCTTTTTAAGATGTTCATAGCAATTTGAGGCCCGAAATTTCCATATTTAACTATCTTCTCTACTCTTTCACTTCTCCTGCCAAACTCTGCATTTATTTGCTTTTGCATTGTATTATTCTCTTTCATGGCTTGGTTTAATAACTCCAAGTCATAAACATGCTACTGGAGCTCTTCTATTTGACTGCTCAGATAGAGGGTGGAGTTTTCTACTCCAAATTCCTCTAGCGTAGATTTCTTGGCAGTCGATTCCAAACATGTGCTGACATCATCATGGTCAAGGTTATCCTAGCTACCCAGTTCTTGCATTTCAACATCATGAAGGGTTACAATACCCAGAATTTCAATGTCACTAAGGGTATCAATACCCAAAACTTCAAAATTATCAAGGGCTTCAGTATCCTGTGAATTCACCTTACTAACGGTTTCAATACCTGGAACTTCAAAATTAGCAAGGGTTTCAGTACCCTACACATTCACCTTACTAGGGATTTCAGTACCCGAAACTTCAAAATTATTCAAGGTTTCGGTGTCCCGCGCCCCATCATCCATCTGACCCTCTGTTAGGTCTTTACTTGCACTCGACATCATTTCTCTCTTCTTCATCTTACCAAAGAGGGTTGATAAGGATGTGTCACCTTCCTTCTTTGCGTAGTCTTCATTGACCACTGTATTGGCCACCACTTGAGCGAGGACCGAGAGGTTATTGTTACTTATTGAAGCAGGTAGTGAGTCATCCAATAGTATTGGGGAGGTTGACTGAACATGACCCACCCTTTAAGAGGAAGCCCTTTTCCTAGCCAATCTCTTGGTCTCAGTAGGGCACGAGGTTAGTGTTTCTGATTTTCCTTCCTTTCTTGCACTCTTCTTCTTGGACAACTTCCCTACACCTCATCCTTGAAACTCCTTTACAAATTCTTCCCATGTCACGTTTTTAACCTCCACTTCCTTCTCGATTAAAATTGTGATCAACCTGTGGTGGCATAACTTGTATGCAACCTAGCTTGACTTACCTCTCTGAACACCTTTCAACATTTTCTCTAAGCTCTTGAGAAGATAATAGGGAAAATTAATGATCTTACCAGACTCAAAATGCAGGAGAAAACGTATGCGATACAGGAAGGTTAGTGAATAACGACCCTTGTAGGTGCAAAACTTCTACAATACGTAATGGAGATCCTTCCATTTCCCAAGCATAGCATTATGCCGGAGACCATTCTTCCAACACCTTTTTCTTCAGGTTGACCACGCATCGGCGCCAAATATTCTTCTCAATATTCTCCTTCTTAAACCATTATTATCCACTAATGCTAAACTTGTAGCTTGAGATATGGACTCCTCTGTGATTGAAAATTCTAGTGAACCCTCCTTGGCTCAGCTTCCATCAAAAGTATGGGTGAATTCTAGTGCCACGACTGAGTCGAATCCATAAAAATTTTGCAAAAACAAGAGGAACCCAATTTCGTGCAATATTGCAAGATTGTTTCTATACTCAAAATTTTTCTCCATCTCCTTCAAGGATCGTGGTTCAATCCTTATAGGCTTGATTTCTCTATTTGAATTCATCCAATCTCTGCCTAAAAATTTAAAAGATTATTACAAATCAAGAACTCAAAGCTTTTTCAAGGGATTTATGATGGTTGAGGTATACATTCGCCACTATATTGGCCACCTCCCAAATGGTCATGCTCCATAATTAAGATTACACTCCTGGGACGGTTGTAAATATGAATTGGTTTAATTATACATAGGAAATGATGATTGGGAAAGGCTATCATTTAGATAATGATTTGATGTAATGGTCATGCGAGGTCGAATATGAGGTAAGGCCATCATTGACAAGTGATGAGTCTTTCAAGAAGAGTTAGGTATTGTATTTCGGGAGAATCGTACCATCCCACATTCACTTCATGATCTCACATAAGGTGTACTTAGTACTCATTAAAAAGATGATATTTCATAACCTAAAATATCTTTGTACTTAAACGATTTCTTCCTAATTTAGTAAATAATAATAAAAAGTGTTAACCATAATATGAATTATTAAATGCCATGATCTACAAGTGGTGCAATCATTCTTCCTATGTAAAAAATTTATGAAACAAAGATAAGCTTTTTAATACATGATTTTGCACCAAGTATTCATGCATTGTATTTGAATTGACACCATTGTGCCTACACCAAAACATGTGTTTTAATAATTGGGTGCGCTCAGCGGTGTGGGTTCCTATACTGAACGTGTGTGCACTAAGCATGCCTACATTTAAACATGCCTACATTAAACATGTCTGCACTTGAGCATGCATGCACTAAACATGCTTGCACTCAAACACACATTAATGCACCAAGGATATTTGTAGCATATCTGGAAAGAGAAACGGAACCAAAAAAATTATGATAGGATATAATTGATAGGTTGGATTTCAAAAATTTGTTGGATATACAAGAGAGGTTTTATTTGATATTATTTTGTGTTGGTATATGCCTTCCAATCTAACTTGTGAGTTCACATAAGATCCTGCAATCAATCCATGAGGGAGAAAGGAAGTGGGAAAAAAAGGGTAAATGTTATAATGGGAAGGAAATTATGACAGCGAATTCAAGAGTGAGACCACCAAGAAGGACAAATCGAAAAGGGATTTTGGGGAAAATTTTCAAGGGGAAAAGAGGGAAAAATGAAATCGGATAGGGAAAGTTTTTTTGAAGGAAGGGATGGTAAGCTTCATGGGATAAAAAGAAGAAAATAAAGGGGATTTTTTTTTACAAAAATGGGAATAGAAAAAGGGAAAATTTTCACTTGAAATCTGCCTAGATAGAGTTGATCTGAAAAGTAAATGCATCGGGAATTGAGTGTTTCTTGGATAAAAAATTTCGTACTAGCTATCCAAAACTTGGATAAGGGCTCGGTTCCTACACTTAAACCTACGTCTTCTTGGTGACAGTCAACACATCTAAAAAACAAGAAACATTCCCATTTTCTTAGAATTTGATCTTCCTGTGAGCAAGCTAGTTTTTAGGTTGATCCTTTTGCAATCATGTCAATAAAACTAATTCTCACAATCAGAGGAAAATATTTTTTCTTTACCTTTTATTTTTATTTCTATTATTATTATTTTTTGGATTTTCTTTGAACTTAATTTGAAGAGAGAAGAAATCATATCACAATAGGCTAGCATAGCCACCTACCAACTAATGTTCAGACTGTTGTTGCACTTGCTGCGTGAAATATTCCTTTGTGATGGGCTGAAAGTATGCTTTAAGCCTATGCTCATTCACAAGGAAAACTAAATTTTTCCCATTGATAGTTCTGACTTCTACATCCCCATTGTCAAAAACTTGAATTACCTCAGATAATCCCATCCAACGAGTAAGAAAATTCCCTTTAAAATGTTTAAATCTAGAATCATAGAGAAGTACCCAATCTCCTAGTTGGAACTATTTCTTCTTGATAAACTTGTCATGCCACTTCTTGCATTGTTGCTACACCAAAATATTATGTTGAACAACATCCCTCCAAACTTCATCCAACTCATTTAACTGCAATAGACGTTTTTGTTGTGCTTTCAAAAGATCCATAGCCAATTGAACTACAGTTCTAAAAGTCTTTATCTGAAATTCAATCAGCAAAAGGAATTTCATTTTGTACACTAGCTCATTTGGTGTATGCCCCTTGTTATTCCTCCAAGTGGTTCGATAAGCCCATAAGGCTTTAGGAAATCCACTGGCCTAATCCTTCCTGTGCATGTTTACTATTTTGGTGAGGATGGATTCAATCACCTTGTTTGCAGATTCCACTTGGCCATTTTCTTGCGGGTGGTATGGTGTAGCTTAACTGTGTCGAATCTTATATTGATTCATGACTTCCTGTACCAAGTTAGAAACAAACTGCGGTCCATTGTTAGAAAAAATTTCTCTAGGAACACTGAATCTAGTAAAAATTTCATTAAATAGAAAATCAACAACAACTTTCTCAGTGGAAAAAATAATAGCTTTAGCCTCTACCCGTTGAGTAACAAAATTAGTACAAGCCAAGATTTCCTTTTATTTAAAGATGTGGGGTTTATGGGTCCTACGAAATCAATAACCCATTTTTCAAAGGGCTCAATCATAACTTGAGGAAATAAAGGCATTTTATTGCTTGAACTGGTTGACCCATCTATTGACAACTATCACAATACCTAACATATTGTTTGGCATCCTTAAACAAAGAAGGCCAAATGTAGATAGTGTGTTAAATTTTATATGTAGTTTGTTTATCAGCGAAGTGGCCACTGCAAGGTTCATCATGGGTATATTTTAAGATATAAAACATTTCTTCCTCTCTCACACATCTACGAATAAAAAAATCTGGTCCAGTGTAAAGGAGGGCTCCCTGTATCTAGGAATACAAAGCACTTTTCTGAATGATATTCTACTTTTCGCGACGAATAAGTGAGGTGGTGTTTTTCAGGTGACTAAATACTTAGCTATGTAAACAAACCATAGGAAATTTTGCTGACATGGAAAAAACATGTTCGGTAGGGAAATCATCATCAATAGGAATTACTTCACTAGGATTATTTAATCTAAAAAGAGAATCAACTACAACATTAGAGTTTCCTAGTCTATTAATAATTGTAACATTGAATTCCTATAATAAAAGTAGCCACCTAGTCACTCTACCACTTGTTAAAGGTTTATTCATTAAATATTCTATGGAAGAATGATTAGTATTCACATAAAATTCATATCCTGTAATGTAATGTCTGAATTTATTAATAGAAAAAATAACGCCTAAAAATTCTTTCTCAGTCACTATATAGTTAAATTTGACAGGTGACAAATTTTTATTGATGTAATAAATAGCATAGGATTTTTTATTCTCTTGTCCTAAAGTTGTGCTAATGGCAATGTCTAAGGCATCGGAGGAAATGTGAAATCGTAGGGACCAATTTGGTCCTCTCAAAACTAGTGCATGTACTAATTTTGCTTTCAATGTCTCAAACTACTATTGGCAAGCTCTAGACTAGGAGAATTCACTATGCTTGGCTAATAATCGAAAAAGCGGGGTAGCAATCTTGGAAAAATTCTCAAGGATTTTCCACTAATAACTAACATGTCCCAGGAAGCCTCTCACTTCCCTTTGTGTTTTGGATGAAGGAAGACAAAAGATAGCTTCAACTTTAGCGGGGTCTACCTAGACACCTTTGTCAGAAGCCAAATGACCAACAACCACTCCTTCTTTGCACATTAATCTACATTTTTTATCACTCAAAGCAAGATGAGCCTCTTGGCAACATAAAATAACCCTTTCTAGATTTTTAAAAGCTTCATGAAATGAGTTACCAAACAAAGGAAAATCATCCATATAAATCCAAACAGATTCAAGATCAGCAAAAATAGCCAGCACAACCCTCTAAAAGGTGGTGGGTGCATTACACAACCTGAAAGGAATCAATTGATAATAAAATATACCCCAAGGGAATGTAAAGGTAGTTTTGTCTTGATCTGAGGGTGTGATCTGGATTTGGCTATACCCACTAAAGCCATCCAAAAATGGAAAGATTTTTTTTATCGGCAAGGGTATCTAGCACCTAATCGATGAAAGGAAGGGGAAACTAATCCTTGAGAGTGGATTTTTTTAATTCTCAATAATAAAAAATACACCATATCCCATATTTCTTAGGGACTATCACTAATGGAGAGACCCACTGACTGTCAGAAATGGGATAGATGAAATTAGCGTATAAGAGGTTTTGTAATTCCTCTTTAACAATATCTCTTAGCATGCGATTTATTTGACTATGGGGTTGTTGGACATGTCGGGCTCCCTCCTGAATATAGATATGATGAGTACAACTATCAAGATGAATGCCTTTCATGTCTTGTAACTCCAAGCGAATGCATCTAGGTGATCTTGCAACAAGGTAATACGTTGCTCTTGCTGAGATAAATCCAAGTCTGAGACAGTGTGTAGAGATTTTCCTGGACTAGTTTCAACAAGAGTGGTCTCGGGATCAAGAGTATAGGAAGATGATGATACAATATGGGATGAGGAAGGCTTGGAATCATAATTTTCTTGAAAATCCAAACTAGAGATCCGATGAAATGTATCAAAGTTAGGCATAGAGTCTAAATTGTTCAAGAAATCTCGTAATTCACCCTCGGTATGATGCTAAATCAAAGAAATTGATGGGGTCTCCTCATCACTGCTATCACAATCTAACCATAAAGTGTCCTTGAGTTCTCAAATATATCTAACAGGTGGATATAAGATGACCTTTTTCCTAGAGTCTCCATGTGAAATGTACATATCACCAAAGCATCATCCAATATAAGCATCGGTTGTGCCAAGCCATGTGTTGGGAATGGGATCCCCCAAGGATAGTTTTGGGGTTAAAATCCCATGTTTTGGGTCAATTTTGTAATAGAGTAGTAAAGTCTCTGCATCTTTTGGTCACAGAGCGTGAAAGTGCCAAGAGTCATAAAGGGTTATCCGCCCTTATTTTGTAAAGTGTAAAGTCGACTGTAGAGATCTACCCATGGTCTGTGGACCATGGGATTGTATAAAAAGAGCTAAGTAAGTAAGCTCTAAGTAGTTGGAATTCTTTTAGTGAAGAATGGAGTGAACAATCTTGGTAGAGAAGTCTAAGCATTTTAGGTCTGAGAATAGGTAGAGGCTCTGCAGCTGAGTGCGCAGAGGCCTAGGGTAGAAGTTCACGGCTAAGTGCGTGGACCCATGCCGTTGTGTGTATAGGCCAGATAGAGTCAATAATAATATGAAGATATCAATAAAGAGAAGTATTCTGCAAATTCTGTGTATTTATTTCCTATTAATGCATATGGTTATATTGTGTTTCGAGTTTAATTTATAATGTGTATGAGATACACGAATGTATGTGATTATATTGAGTAATTGAATGCAAGTAATAATATCGGTTAACACGACACTAATTATGATTGTTTAGTAAGATAAGTAAACACTTAAGATAACTTGGGAATCTATATAATACGTTGTCATAGTAGGGCGAAAGTACCTAGGCCGCAGGTTAAGACTGCGTGAAGGTCAATCATACTCCTTCGTGGAGGTACTGAAGGGTGGAATAAAGGGCTAGACTGAGAGAGCCCTGGAAGTTGGTGACCTGCATGAAAGTAGGAACATAGGGTATAAACTGACATCATGACCATCTCAACTGTGGAAAATTGGTTCTAGCATACCCCCATGCTGCTTCAGGTGAGAGTTCGATCCGTGCTCCGTGGGCTAATGCCAAAAGGGCCAGTGTGTAGGGATTTATTTGGCTAACTAATGTTGAACCTGGGTCAGGCCCCATGTAGCCAACAAATGGTTTCGTTGCTGGGACCAAAATCTGCATAAGAGATGTGTGATTTCATATCATTGGAATCCAACTAAGAAAGAGATCGAAGACTGGTTGGATAGGAAGATCCACAAATTTGCGGTGCAGGAAAATAGAAATCTGCGACTAACAAAGGAAAAATGGTTGGACAAGTACCTATATACAAAAATCCATGAGATATTTTTATGTTCCTTTCTAGTTGAGTTATGTGAGTGGATCGCAAAGCTAGCAAATAGCCAAGGAAAGTGGAGGCTTGATAGTCCTATTGTTTGGACCCCAAAGTTAGTACAGAGACTGGAAGCCTCTGAGAATACGATCGCTCGTGTTGTTAATCATTGGCTCGATTACATCATAGGAGGGATTGTTACTAAATTCATGATCGATACCTTAGTTAGTTATAGTGAGGCAGAGCGACGCTTTTTTAAAGGTCTACGATGTAAGTACTTGAATTCTTTGAATACATGGATTAAGTTGTTATTGTGCGAAAAATGGGTTATGCAACTACCTTGATGTTTGGAGCTATGCGAAGTGGAAAGACTTATAGAAATGAAGGAAGAAAGGGTCCTAAGTATATCCCACTAATTTCCCCTCTATTGGGTGATGAAGAGGGAGTAGCACAGGCTTCTCTGCGAAGTGAAATTCAGTTAATAAGACAAGTATTCCCGCGACTGCCACCTCCACCCACACCACCTCCAACTTCACCACCATCACCTGTGACATCACCCATACCACCACCGCCTCCACCACAGCTCAACATGGAAAATTTAGTGAAGCTACCTTTGTTTAAAGGCTTGGGAAATGAGGACCCAGACCACTTTTGGTTCATCATGAAAGCTATATGGGAAGCTCAAGGTGTTATATATGATCACATGAAGAAGGAAACATTTGTTAGTTCTTTGCAGGATTGTACGCTAACCTGGTACATCAAGTACTCTAATGATAACCTAAACGTTGGGGTAGCAGACATCCAAACCACGATGAATAAGGAGTTTAGTAAGCCTAAATCTAAGGCACAAACGATTGTGGGGTTCAAGGAAATCGTATTGAAACCAGGCGAGACACCATGAGAATTAGATGAGAGGTTGAAATGTAAAATCCACGAAGCTAATATGAACTTAATGGATGGAAACCACCGTGAGTGGTTTGTGGCTTTACTCCTGCCACACCTAAGGGTTACGTTGTCACAACATAAGATTACGACTTAGATAGAGACCTTGGAGAATGCAATGAGATTGCATGAACACTGATGCAAGTTCCGAATACGGGGGTTCAACAGATCAATGTGCAGCGGCAAAATCTTTTCCTTGAAACGTAAAGTCTGAAGCAAGATAGAACGATTCAATCTGAGGTGCACGAAGAGGTATGGTGCCTGAAATGTAAAGGCCAGGGGCATGACAAATACCACTGCTCGGTCTTTGTGAACTATATTGCAGGAGGAGGACCAATGTCTTTGAGGTCGGAGGCCCCAGTAGGACCGAGAGCGGGGCCTACGTTGTGGTGCGTTATATGTTAGGTAGCAGGAAAACATATGACGAATAACTGTCATTCGCTGCAAAATTTTGTAAAAACACCACAACAACTATTCTACAACTTCTGTAGGTCGGTAGGGCATGATGAGTGCAGCTGCGGAAGTTATGAATTGATGATGGATAGAACACCCACCTATAGGGTTTAGGTAGAAACGTGGCCCCCTGACCAAAGTTCAAGGATGGCACGAACAAGCTTTCACAGACGTGGATGAGGCCGAGGTGGAGGAGGACCTGGCAGAGGTTGGGGACAACTAATATGCTAAAATTTTGGAGGACCAAGACACTATGCCTATGAATGAACTAACCATATGAGACCATCAAGCAAATATTTTACTCAGTTTGATCATGAGATAGAAGAATTTCCTATGCTAATAGAAAGGATACATGAAAATGGGGCACTACCACCTCAACCAACTCAAAACGTATAGATGATGAGGTCTGAGCCTCGGGAAGAGGATCCAAATGTGAATATAGTGCTTCGAAGTGGAATTGCAATAGGCAATGATAAGGGAAAATAGATCGAAGACAGTGCGTGGGTTCACAAAGCTTCAATGAAGGAGGTTGAATTTGATTTGGAGCGCACATGCGAAACATTCATGGAAGCAAAGAAGAGCTTTGTTGAGGCCTCCACTTCAGGGAGTAAGGATAATCCTGATCAGGAAGGATAATCCTGATCAGGAAATGGATCCTTCTATGCTTACGACCTTTCTAGAAACATACATGAAGCTGATGCGTAATAGCAAGGTTGTGAAGGGATTACAGGAGCTTATAAATAGATGTGTTGAAAATAATCCAGGTGAACCGCACATGATACGAATGATTGGTAGTCATAAAATAAGGACAGGATGAGAAATGATATTGACCGTGTAGATAAGATAATATGAAATTGATTAGGTTGTTTTGTATCTGGGGTCAGACGCAACCGTTCTACCAAAGAAGACTTGGGAGCAGATGGGAAGATTCGTGCTACAATGGTCTCTGATTCAGTTAAGGATGGAAAATCAAGAGAAGATCATCCCCATGGGACAGCTACAAGGAGTAACTGTAGATATTGAAGTCACAAGCATGTTGGTTGAATTTGAATTGTTAGAAGATTATATATTACAGATCTACATAGATGCAATACAATTCCCTCATATATAGTGAGGGGTTGACTTCTAGGGAAAAAAACCCTAAATTAAACATAACTTCTATTGTCAGATCTTCGCCTAATGAATGGCCTAGATAGACTACGAAATTATAACATTTTACAAGGCCTCCCCCCCTTGGACCCCCCTGTAGTGAATATTTTACCGGCGGCATTGTCGCCCCATTACAAAATGGGGTCCAATGTAACGATACATTTGATTACATAAGATAATCAGGCTCCACACCCAACAATCTCCCACTTGGAGACAAATTATAGAAACTCCATTGCTACTTCATTTACTGGACAATGACTCCACTTTGGACCTGGATATTTCTCATCTTCTTCATCATACCTAAAGAACAATTGAAACTGAGCAGATTCTCAATTTCTCGTTGGTTACAACTTTTTTTAACATATCTGCAGTATTTTGGCTAGTGTGTATCTTTTCCAGCTTCAACTGTCCATATTCCAATGCTAACCGTATGAAATGGTACTTGATCTATATATGTTTAGTCTTGGAATGAAATGCAAAGTTCTTTGCAAGATGTATTACACTCTGCTTGTCACTGTATAACCTGCCCAACTCCTGCTTCTTACCCAATACATCCAAAAACCTTTGTAACCAAATCATTTCTTTACTAGCCTTTGTAGCAGCAACATACTCTACTTCTGTTGTTGAGAGTGCAACTACAATTTGCAGTTTTGAGACCCAACTGACGGTTGTTCCACCTACACTAAATACATACCCTGTTGTTCTCCTCCTGTTATCTCTATCACCCTCCATATCTGCATCAACATATCCCTGTAGAGAAATATTTGAACCACCAAAGCATAATGCATGATTTGTGGTACCTCTCAAATACCTGAGAATCCACTTCACAACCATCCAATGTTATTTTCATGGATTGTTCATGTATTTGCTTACAACTCACACTACATGTGCAATATCATGCCTTGTGTAGACCATTGCATACATTAAGCTTCTAACTACTGATGCATATGGAACTTTAGACATATACACCATTTCTTCCTGAGTCTTGGGATAGTCTTCCTTACTTAATTTGAAATGGCTAGCCAAAGGTATACTAACTGGTTTTTCATTCTGCATATTAAGCCTTTTCAACACCTTTTCTATGTACTCACTTTGAGACAATGCTAATTTGCGATTCTTGCTATTTCTAGTTATTCTCATACTAAGGATTTGTTTTGTAGCACCCAAATCCTTCATTGCAAATGAGTTCGCCAATTTTATTTTGAGAAAATTTATTTCCTGCATGTTAGAACCTGCAACAAGCATGTCATATACATAGAATAACAATATAATATAGCTTCCATCATTTTTCCATTTGAGATAAACAAAATGATCAAAGTGACATCTAGTATAATCTTGTTCAAACATAAACCTGTCAAATTTTAGATGCCACTACCTTGGATCCTGTTTTAAGCCATACAAGCTCTTCTTCAATCCGCACACTAGTTTCTCCTTCCCTCTTACCTCATATCCTTGTGGCTGCTACATATATATTTGTTCCTCCAAATCCCCATGGAGAAAGGATATCCTTACATCTAACTTCTCAAGATGCAAATCCTCAGCTGCTACTAGACTTAAAATAGTTCTGATTGAAGTCATTTTAACAACAGGAGAAAATATCTCATCAAAGTCTATACCCTTTTTATGTGCAAACCCTTTGATCACAAGTCTAGCTTTATACCTTTTTCTACCTCCATCTTCTTCCTTCAATTTGTTATTGTGTGTAGAGCATGATTATTCAGAGGTCTTTGTTTCAGCTGGATGTATACGCCAGGAAGTTTGTACACCCCTCCACGTGGGGGGGACTTGTCCCCCCCACGGGGTCTGGGGGCTAGCAGTACCCCAGCGGGGGCTCGAGGCAGTGCCCAGGAAGCTAAAAATAGATGTAAAATTGCCTTGTAAAAGTATAGTAATTTTTAGTAAATTTGGGCCATTCATTAGGCAGATGATATAACGGTAGAACTTATGTTTAGTTTAGGGTTTTTTTCCCTAGAAGGCAACCCCTCTCTTTGTATGAGGGTATTGTATTGATTCTGTGTAATATATGTGTATTCTCTGGGTGAGAATCATAGAGGTGAGACTGTGAAAGAAAACATAGGATATTACAGTGGATCTGTTGTAGGTTGTGCCTCTTCATTTTGCTGGATAATAGAAAGGGAGGACTGGATGTTCGGGGTGGACGTAGCCCAAACTGGGTGAACCACGTATATCTGTGTCTCTCTTGTTTTATGCATTTTCTATGTTTGTATTTCTGCAATATTTTATGTGTTCCATTATTCCATAATATATAATTTTATAACAACTGGTATCAGAGCCGAAGGTCTATTTGGTTGATAAACTCGCAGGAAAGAAGGGTTCCTCGTTCGAGTGGGAGAAATGGCTGAAAATGGTAAGTTTATGGTCGAGAAATTTAACGGCCAAAACTTCTCGCTATGGAAGATGTAGATGGAAGATTATTTGCATCAGAAAGATCTATACCTACCATTTGGCGGAAAAGAAAAGATGCCAATAGGTATGACAGATGAAGAATTGAACATTCTCGATAGAAAGGCACTTGGAACAATACGGTTGTGCCTCGCAACATCGGTCGCCTTCAACATTTCGAAAGAAACAATGACAAAGGGTTTGATTAAAGTGTTGGAGAAACTATATGAAAAACCCTCGTCCTCAAACAAGGTATTTCTTATGAAACAGTTATTTAATATGAAGATGTCTGAAGGTGGATCTGTTGCAGACCATTTAAATGATTTTAATACTATTACAAGTCAGTTATGTTCTATAGGGGTAAACTTTGATGATGAAGTTAGAGCTCTTTTATTCTTGTGCTAATTACTAGAAAGTTGGAATGGTTTAGTAATGGCCATTAGTAATTCCGTGTCTCGATCTAGTACTTTAAAGTTTGATGATGTTATCGGCGCTATCCTTAGTGAGGAAATGCGACAGAAAAGCTCCAGTAGACATTGGGTAATGCTTTGAGTGCAGAGTCTAGGGGAAGAAAAATGGAAAGAGGAAAGAGCTCAAGATATCATAGTAAATCAAGGAAAGGCAAATCCAAGTCCAGATTAAGGATAGTGTGCTAGAAATGCGGAAAGAAAGGACACCTAAAGAAAGGCTGTAGATCTCGGAAGGGAAAAGAAGGAGATGCATAGCAGGAAAACAATCATGAAGCAAATGTGACAGGTGAGGTGTTACAAGATGCTTTGATTCTTTCGTCTGAAAATATTATTGATTTCTCGGTGGTAGATTCAGGGGCCTCATTCCATGCCACACCTCATAAGAAATACTTTCATGATTATGTTCAAGGAGATTTTGGACAAGTTCGTTTGGGTGATGATAAACCCTGTAAAATTGTTGGAATGGGTGAGGTTCTTGTAAAACAATGGAATGGAAACCCATGGCTACTAAAGGAGGTAAGGCATGTTCCAGATCTAAAGAAAAATCTGATTTCAATAGGCTAGTTAGGTGGTGAAGGTTGTGTGACCACTTTCACAGATAAAGATTGGAAGGTCACCAAAGGAGCCCTGGTAATAGAAAAAGGTGAAAAGGTTGGTACATTGTATTTATGCAATGGTATTTCTAACTCTGTTAATGATTTAACTTCCAAAGGAGCAGATGGAACATTATGGCATCATAGGCTCGGACACATGAGTGAAAAGTGGATGAAGATTCTTCACTCAAGGAATTTGTTGCCGGGTTTGAAGAATGTTGATTTGGACTTCTATGAGAATTGCATTTATGGAAACCAAAAGAGAGTTAGATTTCTCAGAGTTGGGAAAGAAAAGAAGAGTGAAAAATTAGAGCTTGTGCATACAGATGTATGGGGACCTGCTCAGGTATCATCTCTAGGTGGCTCTCGTTATTATGTTAATTTTATTGATGATACAACTAGAAAAACTTGAATTTATTGTATTAAGAATAAATATAATGTATTTGATACATTCAAGAAATGGAAAGCTTTGGTTGAGATTGAGACAGGAAAGAAATTGAAGTGTCTTAGATCAGACAATTGAGTTGAATATTGCAGCAAAGAGTTTGATAGGTACTGTTCAGAACATGGAATTGGCAGCGAGAAGACAGTTCCAAGAACACCACAAGAAAATGGTGTGTCAAAAAGGATGAACAGAAAAATCATGGAGTGTGCAAGGTGCATGAGATTTCATGCAGGATTTCCTTTGCAATTTTGGGCAGATGTTGTAGATACTATTGTCTATCTAATAAGCAGAGGGATTTCAAGTTCCTCGAATGGTGGTGTTCCAAAGGAAGCATGGATAGGTAAAAAGGTAAATTACTCCTTTTTAAAGCCTTTTGGTTGTGAGGCCTTTGTCTATATTGATAAAGAAAATAGAACAAAGATTGAGGCAAAGTCAAAGAAATGTACCTTTATTGGATATGGTGTTAATGATTTTAGTTATCGCTTATATGATTACGAAAATCACAAAATCATTAGGAGCAGAGATGTAATATTCAATGAAAAGGTATTGTGTAAGAATCAGTTGCAGGAAAAGAAACAGGAAAAAGAAAACAAGGAATATGTAGTCCTTGATGAAATCACTGAAAAAGTAAAGGAGCTTGAAAATAATAATAATCAACAACCACAACAACAACAACCACCACAACAGCAATAGGCACCCCAAACACCTGAAAGTGGTATTTGAAGATCTAGTAGGATAAGTAGACCCCCTGGACGATACTCTCCTTCATTATATTATTTATTGTTGACTGATTCTGGTGAACCCGAATATTATGAAGAAGCAATGCAGGTTGAAGCAGGAAGAAGTGGGAGGTAGCCATGGAAGAAGAGATGGACTCCTTAATGCATAACTAGACTTGGGACTTAGTCAGGTTGCCTACAGGAAAAACTACATTGAAGAATAAATGGGTTTACAGGCTGAAGGAAGAAGATGGAGGAAAACAGAGGTACAAAGCTAGACTTGAGATGAAGCGGTTTGCACAGAAGAAAAGTATTTATTTTGATGAAATATTTTCTCCTAGTGTTAAAGTGACTTCAATTAGAACTATTTTAAGTCTAGTAGCAGTTGAAGATTTGAATCTTGAGTAGTTAGATGTAAAGACAATGTTTCTCCATGTGGATTTGGAGGAAGAGATATATATGCAGCAACCACAAGGATATGAGGTGAAAGGGAAGGAGAAACTAGTCTGCAGGTTGAAGAAGAGCTTGTATAGCTTAAAACAGGCTCCAAGGCAGTGGTATTTAAAATTTGACAAGTTTATGTCTGAACAAGGTTATATTAGATGTCACTCTGATCATTATGTTTATCTGAAAAATAAAAATGATGGTAGCTATATTATATTGTTATTGTATGTAGATGACATGCTTGTTGCAGGGTCTAACATGCAGCAAATAAATGTGCTCAAAAGAAAATTGGCAAATTCATTTGCAATGAAGGATTTGGGAGCTGCAAAACAAATCCTTGGTATGAGAATCACTAGAGACAGGAAAAATCGCAAATTAACATTGTCTCAGAATGAGTACATACAAAAGGTGTTGAAAAGATTTAATATGCACAATGCAAAACTAGTTAGTACACCTTTTGCTAGCCATTTCAAACTTAGTAAGGAAATGTGCCCAAAGACCCAAGAAGACATGGATTATATGTCTAAAGTTCCATATGCATCAGCAGTTGGAAGCTTAATGTATGCAATCGTCTGCACAAGGCCTAATATTTCACATGCAGTGGGAGTTGTAAGCAGGTACATGAGCAATCCAGGAAAGGAACATTGGATAGTAGTAAAATGAATTCTCAGATATTTGAAAGGTACCACAAATAAAGCATTATGCATTGGTGGTTCAAACATTTCTCTACAGGGATATGTTGATGTAGATATGGCAGGTGATAGAGGTAACAGGAGGACAACTACAGGATATGTATTTACTGTTGATGGAACAACTGTCAGCTGGGTTTCAAAAATCCAAAGTGTTGTTGCACTTTCAACAACAGAAGCAAAGTATGTTGCTACTACAGAGGCTAGTAAAGAAATGATTTGGTTATAAAGGTTTATGGCTGAATTGGGTAAGGAGCATGATATGGGCACGTTATACAGTGATAGCCAAAGTGCCATTCATCTTGCAAAGAACTCAACATTTCATTCCAGGACTAAACACATACAACTCAAGTACCATTTCATATGATTAGTATTGGAAGATGGAGAGTTGAAGCTGGAAAAGATACACACTAGCCAAAATCCTGCAGATATGCTAACAAAAGTTGTAACCAGGGGAAACTGAGAATATGCTTAGTTTCAATTGGTCTTCAAAGATGATGATGAAGATGAAAAATAGCCAGGTCCAAAGAGGAGTCATTATGTAGCGGTGGAGTTGCTACAATCATTCTCCAAGTGGGAGATTGTTGTGTGTGGAGCATGATTGCTCAGAGGTCTTTGTTTCAACCGGATGTATACCCTAGGAAGTTTGTACACCCTCCACACGGGGCGACTTGTCCCCCCCTGCGGGGGTTTGGGGGGGCCGATCCCCCCCGGCTAAGGGGTCCAGAGGCCAGTGGTCCCCCAGCAGGGACTTGGAGGTAGTGCCCTCAAAGCTAAAAATAGATGTAAAATTGCCTTGTAAACGTGGTGGGCTCCAGTATTGCAACGATAATGCTGCAACTCCTGGGACTCCCTTCTTTACTTTTATCAACCTCGTTGTTCGTAACAAACTTGGAAGCGACGGTGTTGTATGCACAAGTACTAGCTCTTGTCGCAACTGTCGCTTGGTCAGTTGGCACAAGTCTGCTAGGGCTTTAGCCAACTTCTATAAGTTCTTAGAAGAAGCTTTTAAATGATGGATGAAAGCTAACTCAAAGGGGGAGCTAATCTACTTGCGGAAAGAAATTGAAAGCCAAAGGGGAATGCAAAGCCTAGCAAACCCTAATTATACCAGCTAGTTCTATTGATGCAACTATGAGAATGCAAACTGCTGAATGAGATGCCATTGACTTCAAAAAGGGAAAATGCACATGTCTTAGACTACTTTTTTCCTAGAAAGTATCTTTTTGTATTTTCTTGATTAAGTGTCAATTTTCACATGCATATGCTTGAACTGTGCTTCACTGTGCAGGAGTGGATCAAGGAAGGGGAATGCTTGGGAATAGTTGGAGAGGCTCAGAGGGGGTCTAAGGAGTCCCTAACACTCTTCCCTAGAGTCTCACAAGGTTTGGCTATCAGGAAACCTCACTTGTGAGCTTCTACAGGAATTTTGCAGGGGTTCTATAGGAAACTTCAGGATTTCTATAGGAAACTTCAGAATTTCTACATGAAACTTCAGGATTTCTACAGGAAACTTCAGAATTTCTACAGGAAACTTCAGAACTTCTACACGATGTTTGGAAGTCAGTTTTTAGGAGGTGGATGAGTGAGGGAAGGTGCATGGATGGATCTAGAGGTAGGATAGGGGTCTAAACATGGCCTAAGGACTGGTGGGTGGTTTGGTGGAGAGGTGTAGAAGGTTGACTTGGCTCGAAGATGGCTAAGGCAATGATGAGCAAGGAGGTAAGGTTTTGTAGACACAAAGGATAGGTGGGAAAAGGGAAGCTTAGCTACGAGACAGAACATGAGGCTTAGATGATGCCTTGGGAGGAGGGATGAAGGAAGAAGATGCCCTGCATGGTGGGCCTTGATCAATTCTACAAAAACCTGTAAATGATCAAATCCTAAACTAGTCTATTCTATCCATCAATCAACATAAATGAGCAGCAACTTTATTTGGGAAGAAAACCTTGTACACCATCTATGCAAAGAAACATTTCAGATGTCCAAACCCATGACTAATCTCTGCAAATAAAACAAGCACACTAAAAGATTGCATAAACAACAAACTAGTGTTTTTGTGAGGCAACACTGTTTCCTCAATTTCAGCCCCAAATCCAATAAGGCCAAGGTGAAACCAGGAGTGTAGTTGTCTCTTTTCCTTGGAGATCTTGCTGTTATTATCCTACCAAAACATCTAAACCAAAGTCATTCATACAGTGATCTATTCCAACATCATAATGAAATCTACTTAACAACAATGTGTTCAAATGCATAAAAGAGAAAAAAACAGTGATACGTAAAGGAAAAGCAATAATACAGAATGGAGGTCCTAGGCTCTCAGGTTGGGCCCAAACCTGAGAGATTTGGCTCCTATGAAAAACTCAGATCTGATAGGAAACCAAACTGCTTCTCATTATCCAAAAAGAATCATAACAGTTATGCCGAAAATGGCTACAAAGGAACAAAATAAAGCTATAGCACTGAGGTGCAAAGTAAACAATAGGTTCAAAAGTCTTTTTACGAAGGCTGAGGCTTCAACATTTATAGATAATGAGGGACCTAGCTGGCCTCCTCAATCTGTGGAACTCGGCTGTCAAACTGTGAGTCAAACAGTCCCTTTCTAAATGCTGATTTCTAGATTCTGCTTGGTGGTCTTTGGAGCTCGGAGTTGAAGGTGAAAATCTCGAGGAAGGGACATTGAATGCCGTAGGCATCCCTCCTTCAAGTCCTCACTTTAGGCTTGGCCACCTTATAGCTCATGATTGCTTTGACTTTGCTCCAATATATGTCAAAAACCTGAAATAGACACGTGTTAACCACCTAGGAAAAGCAACTTCCCCTATTCGTACCAAAGACACAAACATACTAAAAATAATGCATAAACTATAGAAAATGATGGATTTGAACAAGGGCTGAACAATGAAAATGAGGCCACATGAGCCCAAATTGTTACCAATTTTGGGGCTCATCATTACCCCCCTGCTAAAAGGGTTGCTCATCCCTGAGCAACTAGTCCAGCTCCTCATCTTTCATCGCTTTGATGGCCACTCTCACATCCCAGGCTTTTGAAGTAGTATCCTCAACACTGTCATGAAATCTAGCCTTCCTCTCCACTTCTTCCCACTGCTGATGCTCCTCCTCTTCTGAGCCTCCCTCTAATAATCCCAAAAGCAAGGGTGGACTTAGCTTGAGGCCTATCCAGCTGGATTGGAGGTTCTGCATAGACTTCTTGTAGAGAGGTACCCATGCCAAAGCCTCCCTCATCCGAGTTGGAGTGTGATATTCTCAGATTTTGAGGCTGTGGGACAATGTGTTCCACCTACGAGTGAAAGCATGAACACAATTGTCCCCAAGTAACCTATCCATATCCTTGAAGTGTGCTATGGCCTGGGCCTGATGATCCATGTAATCTAGTAATCCCTGAGAATTGGTCGCTAGGCGCTGGTGAGCGGATATAATGCTGTGGGGTCCCCTGGCTCTGCTCTAATCAGCAGTGGTTCATGTAACTCCTGTTCCATGATATTCCTGACCTCAGCTGCTCTCTTCTCTTCATGGTTTAACCATGAGGTCATTGCTATCAGTTGCATGTCCCCTACTACTGTGTTGGGGTCCCACGAAGTGATGTTTGGAAGGGCCAAGTTATGGAGGTAAAACTCTGAGAGCTTGGCCTTATCTTCCGAGGAACTGGTGTTACATAAATCTGTGAACTGCTGGGGGTTTTGGATGTGAGAGATACCCCTCTGTGCCAATGTATTAATTTGGAACTGCAACCACTAGTCCTTGAGGTACAAGCCATAAGATTTGGCCGATTGCCTACATTGCAGTGCTTCCATTGCCCAACTGGCCATGTAGGCCAGTTGTGCCTCCTTTTCTTGCACCTGTTGCCTTAGTGATTGTATCTCAATATCTGCCTGCAGTCCCCTTTCCTGCAGCTGCTGGTTGAACTCCTCAAGATCAGCTTGCATCTCTTCTTTCCCTTGAGGCTCTGCTTAGGGATCCTTGGCTGCCATGCCCTTTTCTATCCCTTGTTCCTGCAGCTGGAGCTGTTGTCTGAGCAGCTCATTTTCTTCTCTCAATTTGGCTTGCTGGGAGCTTTCCACATGCCTTACTCTTGCCAGCTCCCTTTGTGCTTCCTTGAGCCTTTCCTCTAGAGGCCCAATATCCGATACTCCCTTAGATTTAGCTATCCTCATCCACGTGTGGGTTCGTACACGTTCTTCTTCTAGTGCTAAAAACAGTGGCACTGTAAACTTTTTGGGAATAATTCTGCCTGCTTCCAAAAAGTTATAATAAGAGCCCAAGTTGGGCTGTGGGCTTGGTTCCATGATAACATCAGATTTCTCCTCCTTTGGTGGTGACTTGGCTGCTCCCTCCTCCTCTTGTGGTGACTCAACTGCCTTCTCCTCCATCTACTCAGTTTCCTTCAGCCTAGCCAGAGTTTCCTGTAGAATAGCCTCAGCATCCTGTAGAGAGGCTTGTGAGCTCATTTTCTCCACTCTGTCCTTCCATGAAGATGTTTTTGGGCTCCCCCTCTCATAAGTAATGGAGGCTTTGGAGGAGGATTTATCTCTTGGAGTGGTAGGGGTATCCACAATAGTGATAGGTTCTTTGGATGGAGGCTGGGGTTTGCCAGTCTTAATTCTCACACTCCTTCTTGCTTTGAAATACAGAGGAGTCTCCCTTTTTCATTTTTCTTTTGGCTTGGGAGGAGTACTTAGGGCGGCTAGCACAGCTGCTGCCTCCCTAGCTAGGATTTCAGCCAATTTCTCCTGGTGTTGTTCTCCTTTCAGACTTCCTGTAGAAAGTCCAGGAGCGGTTGCTTTCTGGCTTCCTGTAGAAGCCGTTTTCAATTTTCCTGTAGAGGGACCTTACTGTTCTCATGAAGGAATTCTCAGCTCCCTCCCTGTAGGACCACTCTGCTGCTTCCCTGTAGGAGCACTTTGTTGCTTTCCTATTGGAGTACTCTGTTGTTTCCCTATAGGAGTACCCTGCTGCTTTCCTGTAGGGATCGAGGGCACAGTTTTAGCCTGCTTGGCTGCGGGAACTTTTTTTTCATCTTGGCCAAGGTAGCCTTAGGGGTGCCCTTACTGTCCTGGACTTTCTTAGTCCACTCTGCCCTGCTCTGTAGTCGTTTTTCTCTGGGCGTTGGGGCAATCCCATCATCCCCTGTTTTGGCAGCTTGCTTTGCTGGTGTTCCTTTTTGCTCCTTCTTGGGTGCTTTGCCCTGGGTGTCCTGTCTTTTGGTCTTCTTCTCGGCCTGAGTAGGTTCCTTCTCTTCACTGTTGGAGGAAGTAAGCTTCTCAGCTAAAACTCGGATGTCATCATCCTTTGACATATTCCGGAAAATCTCCCATGAGAGAGGGACAGTGAAAGTGTGGAGTGCATCTTCCACGAGGAGCTTTATAAGCCCATGGTGTGCTAGCTGGTCCGGTGTCCCTTCTCTGAGTTTGGTGGCACATTCAGTCATGGACTGTAAAAGGAAGTATGGAATTCTCAATTTCTACTCCGAGGGGAGGTCCATGTGGTGCCTGAGTTTTGTGAGCAGCCGAAAATGATAACCATATATGATACTAAACCGCCCCTCGCAAGTGATATACTTCATAATTTGGAGGTTGACTTCACTCCAGAATGGCTGTAGGCTAGTCCTCCTTACTCTGTTTTTATCCTCTGAGAATTGTTCTTCAGGCAAGAAGAATTCTTCTTTAGCCTTCTTACCCAACTTCCTTTCCTCCTTGTCCCATGGGATTCCCATTGGAAGATCAGTCACCCTGCTGATGAGCTGCGGTGTGAGTCTGAGGGTCAGTCCCCTGAAATTTACGATGGCCAATGTTTTTGACTGCGGCTCTAGGGACCGAAGGAATTCTTCTGTAATTTCATCGTCGTGCCCCTGGATCTTGTCACAAAATGACATCCATTGTGCACGGGAGAATAGTTCTACCACCTCAGGGGTCTCCCGTAACTTCTTTGATTCTGATGGTTCCTTTCGAATGAACCCACCCGGCATGGTCAAATTCTGTGTTTGCACTCTCAGACTGAGAATTCTGAGCAGATTCTTTCCTTAGAGCGAAAAAAGATACCTTTTGTCGATAACCCTACTGAATTTGCCTGCTCAGAGGTACAGAAGGAGGATTTCGAGAATCTCCACTCGGAGCGCAGAGCTACGTCTCCATTATACACGCAGTGGCATAAAAGTTACAGTTTTGACAGTGTTTCGGCAGGGTATCACCCTCTACAGAAAGGAATTTTCATTCATGCGTGAAAAAAAGTTGCTCATGCAGATGACTACGACGATTTTAGCAGCGACGCATATATCAAACTAGACAGAATTTCACTTGAATTTTCCTACCCCTTTTCTACGTCAATTGCACCACCTTTGAAAAGAAATTTTCTTTGCATGGGGAGGTTAAATTCTACCTACCTCTAAAATTCGCCACCCTCGACGTGAACAATTTTCACTGCTTCGGATGCTGCGTTTCCTGTAGTGCAGTTTCCTGTAGGAATTCGTTCTCGGCTTCCGGAGGAGTTTACGGCAGCGCAGGATCAATCTGAGCGACAGAAGGACGCTTGAATCAGGTAGAAAACTTCAGGTTAACCACTTGCAGAGGAAAAGGACGCACATTCGGCTGGGAAACTGTTGTTTCGTAAATGACTGTAGTGCGTCATAAGAATCCACCAGCCGATTTCGAATTGTTGCGGAATCCATGGCCCGAGGTTGAGCTGTCCCTAATGGTCCGTTGGCCGACGTCACCGTAATCATATCCCAGCGTGCCCCTAACCACCGAATTCTCTCCGCTGGAGTTACTGCCGCTAATCTTGTCATATCTCCGCTTCTTCCCGACTGGACATTTCCCATGTGCCAATTATCCACCCTTCCTGCACAATCGATCCAGTTCGGATCCTATGAGGCCGCTTGATGGGCTGTGGTGGCCAGTTGAGTGGCAACCAACCTTGTTCAATCCGCCCATTTTCAAAGTTGTGCACATTCAAAGTATAGTTTATGCTATGGGACGAAATAAGGTTAGTTACTTACCTGTGCGGCCGTGGACGTGATTTCTTCCAGGGTTCAAGATGATGGATGCCAGATCTGCGTGTTGCTGCTCTGTGGTCAGGTGCTGGAGCTTCCCTGCATTGGCTGTTGCTGGCTGGGAGTCTTGGAGACCCGTTCCTCTGGTGGCAAACATGGCTTGCACCGATCCTGTGAGCTGCTGGTGTCTTCGTGGCAGGTACTCCAGCTAGATCAGCTGCTACAGGATTCCTGTAGGACATCCTGTAGCTGTTTCTCCTCCTAGGGTGCATGCTGACATAATTCGACTCTTATTGCACAGGTGAAAGGTCTTGAGGTCGCCTAACATGTGAGCACTCGAGCCTCAGGAGACCTTGTTTCTGAAATTGAAAAGAAATACAATTTTCCTTATTTGAAAAACAGAGCTCTCTTTGCATGTGCAGGTATGCTTGCTCAGATTGGAGTGGTGGTAGTGAAAAGAGGTGGAGCGAGTGGGGGATGACAGAAAAGGGTGGTTGCATGCCCCCTCAGTCGACTTAAAGCTCCAAATCTTTCCTTGCAGTTGATTCTGGCCCATTCAAATGTTCTACAGGAAGTTTCCTGTAGAAATACAGAACTTCCTGTAGAAAGTCCTGTAGCTTCCTGTAGAAGACCAAACCATGATCCGATTGTGCCCAAACTTTGCAAAAATGAGTGTTCATGGTGGATGTTCATGAGAGGTTGTTTGATAGTTTGATAGGAACCCGTGTCTTTGAGTTGACAGTCCTCCTTTTGTGCGCTGTATACCTGCAAAACTTCAAAGATCAGCTGATTTTTTTCTTCTTGTTCTCTTTTCCTTTTTTCCTTTTTCTTTTTTTCTTCTCTTTTTTTAAGAGACAGCAGGGGCGCCTCAATGAGATTTTCACCCCTACCGCCTTCCTTGGGCGCCGTGAAAAGGTTTTCACCCAAGGATTTTTTATTCCCATTCTCTTTTTTTCTTTTTTTAGAGAGACTGCAGGAGCGCCTCAATGAGGTTTTCACTCCTACTACCTGCCTTGGGCGCCTCAGAAAGGTTTTCACCCAAGGATCGTTTTTCTCTTTTTTCCTTTTTTTCTTTTTTATTTTTATTTTTTTTCTTTTTTTTCAGAATATGAAATGAGGCTCAGGGTGTGCCCAAAACAAAGGCAGAACCCTTTTCTATGACCAGCACTGATTTTTCCATAGTTTTGACGAACTCTTGCCTTGACAGAGGCTTCCTGTAATCTTGAGTCGATGCCATTGACGAGATGGGAAATGCTTCTTCATCAATAGTTTTGATAAGAACAGAGCATTATCATTACACTTTCTACTGCAATGGGTCTAGCCACCTCGTTTCTCGATTTTCCCTTGAAATCCTTAGTGGCTGGAATCATATAGCAGCGCCCAATCTCCCCGGCTGGAATTGTTTGGTCCCATTGAAGGTGTCAGTCATGCCAACAACTTTCCTCTGAAGTGAAGTCACTTCTTGAGTGGAGGAGGTTGCAATTCGAAGTTCATCCAACCATTCAGCTGCATTAACCTTGTCTTGTTGAGCAAGACTGAGGTCCTTGGTCCAGCTAGCTGCCATCCTCAATGTGTTGTACTCAAACTCAATTGACAGCAAAGCTCTCTTCCATAGACATCTCCGTAGGGTGTTGAAACTTGTTGTGGTCTTCCAAGTGGTTGTTGTAGGCCCAGGTGGCCTCAACCAGGTGATCTGCCCATCCTTTCTGCTGTGCTCACCACCTTGGTCAAGATCCCTCTAATGCTTTGTTGTGATTTCCCACTTGCCCATTCGCTTGAGGATGATATGGGGTGGAAGTCCTATGCTTGATTCTGTGATGAGCAAGGAGATCTTCAATCAAATTGGAGGTGAACTGGCTTCCTTGATCGGTGACTATCTCTCCTGGGTAGCCAAATTTGTAGAAAATGTTTTCTCTTAAGAAATCGGCCACCTTTTCCTCTGTTGCTGCTTTGATTACTTTGGTCTCTGCCCACTTTGTCAGATAATCTGTGCACACAATGATGTAAGACTTTTTCCTTGAAGGAGGGTTGATAGGGCCCACAAAGTCCATACCTCACTTCTCAAATGGCTTAAGAGTCACCTGAGGTTGGAGAGGCATCTCATCCCTTGGGGTTGGTTTCCCCATCCTTTGGCATCGGTCACATTGGCTGATATATCTTCTGACATCTGCATGAATAGTGGGCCAATAGTAGCCTGCCTGTAGAATCTTGAAGGCAGTCCTCTTGGCTGAAAAATGTCCTCCACAAGGTCCATCGTGACAAGTTAGGAGGATGTCAAAGACTTCCTCCTCCCTTACACAACGTCTTAAGATCTGATCAGGGCCAAGTTTGAACAAGTTGCCCCCAATCCAAGTAGATGAGGCACTTTTTCTCATGATTCTGCTCTTCTCCTTCGAGGATAGATGTGGAGGGAACTATGTTGAGATCAGATAGTTTGCTATATCAACAAACCATGGGGAGAGTATGGATATGGCAAACAGATGCTCATCTGGCATCTGGTCATCCACGGTTCCTTCTTCACTTGCAGGCAAATCCAGTCTAGACAAGAAGTCAGCAACAACATTTTCTCTACCTGGTTTGTTAACAGTGGTCAAATCAAACTGCTGCAATAAAAGTAACCATCTAATAATACGAGCATTCACATCAGGCTTATTCATTAAATATCGGATTGCAGCATGGTCAGTGTGTACAAATGTTTGATAGCGAGTGACATAGTGTCGGAACTTGTTCAGGGCATGGACCACAGCTAGGAACTCTTTCTCGGTTATCGTGTAATTCATTTTTGCCTTGGATAAGTTTTTACTGACAAAGTATATAGCATATGGGAGTTTCTCTTCAACTTGTCCTAGGGCTACCTCTTTGGCTTTGTTTGAGACATCCGTGTGGATGTGGAAAGGTAGGGCCCAGTTCAGGCCTCTCAGAATGGGAGCAGACACCAGCTTATCCTTTAATTCATTCAGAGCCTTTTGGCAGTCATCCGACCATTTAAACTCAAAATCTTTTGCTAAGAGACCAAACAATGTGAGGCCAGCTTACTAAAGTATTTAATGAATCTACGGTAATATCCTGCTAAGCCTAAGAAACTTCGGACATCTCTCACCTTTTGAGGAGGTGGGACCCTTTTGAAGATAACAACTTTATTGGGATCCACCTGTAACCCTTGGCGAGAGATGGTATGGCCTAACACGGTCCCTTCAATCATCAAGAACTCACATTTCTCAGGACTGAGGGATAGATTCATCTCGATGCACTTTCTCAAAACCTTTCCCAGGTTGGATAAGGCTTCCTCGAAGCTAGACCCGAAAGGAGTAAAGTCATCCATATAGATTTCTACCGAATCATGGACCAACTCTGCAAAGATGCTTAACACATGCCTCTGGAATGTGGCAGGGGTATTACATAGCCCGAAGGGAAGAACACGGTAGGCAAAGGTACCCCATGGAAAAGTGAAAGTGGTCTTATCCTGGTCTTCCGGGCTGATTTGAATCTGGTTGTACCCACTGAACCCATCCGGGAAGGAGAAAAATCTCTTTCCTACCAGACCATCCAGCACTTGATCTATGAAAGGTAAAGGGAAGTGGTCTTTCTTGGTGGCTTTGTTCAGCTCCCGGTAGTCCACATAGATTCTCCATTTCCCATTTTTCTTGGGCACCAACACTAGAGGGGAAACCCATTCACTATCCGAGATGGGGTAGATGAATCCCGCATCCAATAGTTTTTGCACCTCTTCTTTAACAATGTCTTTAAGGGCTGGATTCATCCTCCTCTGGGGTTTCCTAACTGGTTTACAGTCCTCCTTGATGTAGATATGATGAGTGCAGACTGAGGGATGGATTCCCTTCATTTCCTTGTAGCTCCAAGCAAAGGCCTCTAAATGGCGGGTCAAGAGACTACATAGCTCCTTTTCCTGAGAGGGAGAGAGAGAGGAGCTTATCTTCAAGGTCTTCTTAGGGCCAAACTCCACATTTTTAACTCTGGGGTTGGTCGGATTAGTGGCACTTAAGTCTACTAAGGCATTGGCCTGGGTGTCTTCCACCAATTATTCCAAGGATAGCTCACTAGGGGGAGGATTTTGGATTAAATTTTCAATGAAATCATCCTCGGTTGGAGGACCTCCCTTGGTGGCCTCTACTGTGCAAAATGGTGCAGAGTAGACCTCATCCTTTTCTCCTTCTTCCAACCAGAGGGGTAAGTCATGTTCTATCGAAGGTTGGGCGGGAGGGTATAGGACCAACTGCTTGGACATAGGCCCATTTTTTATGGTCATGCTTCCCGCTCGACAGCTGATATAAGCATTTGCAGTGGCCAGCCAAGGCCTTCCCAAAATGGGATGATAACCTGTGAGTTTTGCCTTAGGCTGGAGGACCAAAAAGTCCGCAGGGTACTCCCACGAGTCTACAGAGACCAAGACATCCTCCACAATCCCTTCGGGAGTCACGGTGGAGCGATCTGCCAATTGTAGCACTGTCGAAGTCTTTCTTAGAGCACTCTGAAGATTGAGCTTAAGCATGGTGTCCCTGGTCATCACATTGATGGGAGCCCCTAAATCAATCAGAGTGTGGGGTATGATGGTGCCATTGATGTGGACATCAACTACAGGGCTCCCAGGGTCCAAATACTTTGGATAGATTACTTGCCCCAACATGAGATCGGACAGTTGTCCTATGACATTGATGGTTGAGCATCTTTCTTTCGCCTGCCTGGGTGCCTGAAACACTTCTCTTTAATCAATTTGTTGTAAATTGGTACATCTTTGATGGCCTGGAGAAGTGGATTTTTCACACACCACTACTTAAGTTCTCCCAGAAGCTCGTCCTCCTTTGGGCTGGGCTGTGTGGTCGCTGTGAGTCGCTCAGGAAAGGGTGGAATGGCTTGGGGTTCACTTTCCTGTTTCTCTTCCTCCTCCTCTAAGGGAGGAGGTTGGCGTTCTGGAAGGAATTTCCCAGATCACAGGTTGATCTCCTAGATCTCCACAGCATAGGTAGGGCATGATGTCTCCCCAGTATATACCTGTTGGGCCTATCTGTTGTTGGGGTTCGGGTTCGGTTGAGTAGGCATCTAGGGTTGTCTTGGAGGAGCAGGAGGTAATGGTTCGGATTGAGTTGGTGGTGGAGGCAGAATGGTGGGAGGAGTATTGTATTGGGGCCTCCACCCCTGATGATGTGCATTCCACTGAGGTTGCGGCTGGGCATGAGAGTGAAACGAGTGAGAGGGAGGTTGAGTTTGGTATGGAGATGGATAAGACCATGGAGGAGGTGCGGACCAAGAAGGATGAGTAGGGGGACCCCAAGAAGGCATATGGGTAGGTTGGTTGGGGTGGTAGTAAGCTTGGGATGACCCTTGCATTCCCTACTGATAAGGTCTGGGTCCATGAGGCCTCCTTTGATTGAGGAAGTAGAGAGGTTCAGTGGCCACCTCGGTCCCTAGGTACATGGCTTTAAATCCAGGCAAGGTAGGGCATTGGTTGGTGGGATGGTCTTCCTCACACAAGAAACATACCTCTACTGAGTGTAATGGGCACTCATTCTTGGGGTGCTTCCTTGTGCATCTAGTACAAAAAATGGCCAAGGCCCTCTCAACCACTTCCTTCCTCTGCTGAATTCGGAAGGTATTAAGTTGCATGGCAATGGTCTGTCTCATTTCGCTCTTAAGATCTTCCATCTGGTTAGCAAACTCATGCTTGGAGAGAGAGGTGCTAGCTGAGAGATGACTCCCCCTACCTTTCTTCCGGGCTGCCCTAGAGTGGTTTCTAAACGCGGTCTTTATGTCCTCATAAGGTAGTTGGTAGATATCTCCTCTAGCCAGTAGGTTAAGGGTGTCCAAAAGGTCTTCAGGGACTCCTCGAAGCACAACCAACTTCAGAGATTCCAGGTCAAGTGTGCACCTGGCTCGTTTGTAACTTAGTTGGAACCTTTCCTCATAGTCTTCCAAAGATTCATCACTACCCATGTTCATCCGAAAGATTTCCCCCTTAGTTTCCTTGGACCTACAGTAGTCTCTGTACTTGGTGTTGAAGGCTTGTTGCATTTGAGCCCAAGTGGTGATACTATTTCCAGGTAACCCCATGAACTAGCGTAATGCTACATCCTTGAGGGTAGAGGGAAAGAGTTTCAGCTTTTCCTCATCCTCAGCATAGTCATAAGTTCGACAAAGGACAACAAACTCAAACAATAAGGTATCAGGGTCCTCAGAGGTCAGACCATGGAAATGAGGTAGTGTAGAGGGACTTATGTTTTTCAGTTTCATGTCTCCATTGGTCTCTCGAATGGGAAAGGCACCCTCTATTCTCTCATCTTCTCTTCTCCCGTTTCGGTTTTCAGCCATGGCTGCAGACGGAATGGTTTC